>JAEQBH010006314.1:0-146482 GCA_016808115.1 Tetrastigma voinierianum | reverse complement strand
CCGAAATTTGCTAAAATGTAATAAATAAAGGTTTTGAACTTTGAATTCAGCGTTGCGACTTTAAATGGAATATTTAGTGTAGCGATTGAGGTGATTTGTAACTAAAGCGTGTGTCACGACATCATAAGCTAATAGTGACCTTAAACTCATTGATCATAAGACTTAAATAAATAGCTAATTTCATCCAAAACTCCGATCCGATTGCATATTCACTGACTTTCCACCTTATTTCTCTCTTGACTACGAAAGCGGTAGAAGCGAAGTCGATTCCTAATTCTCACCCATGAAGATAGCCAAATCCTTGTTAGGACACAAAACGAGAATGTCAATGAACTCATGAGTGAACATCGTCGAAATGAGAGGTTCACTGGAACCTCCGGCCAGGACTTTTATAAATACGGGGCAGAGGCTTGATACATAAATGGAGAGGCAGGTTGAGGAAGAAAGGGCAGGAAAAAGACAGAGGGTCGTAGAACAAACTAAAGAAGGAGGATTAGAAGAAGACAAAGACTTTGTCTCAGCAGAATCTAAGGATATATGGACTACGGTGCGGCGAAAAGGCCGATGCGCGAAAGAGGTTTTAGGCCCAATCTTGGCACTACAGATTATAGAAAGCGAGAGGCTAGGAGGCTTGCATTGCACACCTGATACTGGATTCTGATGCGGTGGGAATTCTCTGTGAGCATGGTAGGGATGAGAGGACACGGTTTCGTGAGAGAGTCTGGGTACCCTTCGAGGATAAAGAATCAATGGATGTTGAGCTAAGCAACAAGCACGGTTCAAATTTAGAGCGGTAGAGGAGCTGATCATGGGAGGATGTAGAGCCTCACATTTGCTTGGGCCGGGAAGTGGGGAAGCACGAAAAGAACCCACTCTGCTTGATCATGAGCTCCCTCACGGAGGAAGCCGAGGTTTGGTTCCCCCACTTGTATCTTCGGGGTGATCCTTCAGTAAAACATCTTTGTGTAGTAAGGAAGCGGCTTGATCGTGCATATGACCTTTTGAAGGGCTATAAAATGAATGTTGGAAATACAGTGGAAGAGAAAGTCGATCGAGGAAAATAGCACATAAGCAACATAAGAGGACTAATCCACTGCTGGCGACAATCACGTTATCGTCTTCGTTGGGGTGAAGAGGAAGATCATGGGATGAAGAGCACGCCCCAATTATCTCCTCCCAACCTTCTTGGGGTAATAGAATACAGAAATAAGTACAACAAATGATAGTGGAAGTAGAAGCAGAGCCTACTAAGGATGATGATCATAGAGAGATGGAAGCTATTCCAGAGCAAAATCCTCCAGTTGAAGAAGAAGATGTGCATTTAAGGATGAGCCACGAGCCATTCCTACCCACGATATGACCAAAAAGTTTTCTGAACAAGCTGAGAAAGTTCGGACATAATGCGAGGAATAATGAAATCTGTGGAAATGCTCGAATCGATGAAGAAGGACATGGAAGAAAGGGAAGCAGATGGGAGAAGCTTGTGACAATTCGAGTAGATTTTTAGAAAGTGAATTCGAAAGAAAGGAGCAAATTATTTGAGCAAACTCTAAGACAAGGGGAAGAATGGAGAGAAAGTAGAAAGAAGAGAGAAAAAGAAATGGGAGAAAGATGAAAGCGAATTCTAGAAGCCTTACAAATGACCGGTTAGTAGAGATGAAGAAGTGCTTACCATTACGAGAAGAAAAAGAAGATGGATGGAGAGAACATGTTAAAAATATTCAAGCCTTCAAGTATATCTGTATAAGGGTAATTCGAAAGAGGTTGGGAAATTGATGAATAGCGGAGATAAAGAGAATTTAGAAGATAATGATGTTTATAGAAGAAAATTAGAGCATAGAGTTTAGATTTGATAAATGAAGAATTATTAGGCATTACAGGTTGTATTTAATTGGAAATAATGAGTGAGTCGGATAGAGTTGAATCAAGACACCTTGATCAAATACGTAGGATTTAACAAATGATTTAATCTCGACAAGGTAGAACCACACCCTCCCAGAAGAAAAGACCGAGATATGACCTTTTCAGGAATTTCCCCATGCTTAGCAAGCTTTGAATTAGATCCTCTGACATCATACGAAAAAATCTTATAAGAGAAGGGAGGAGTGAGACAACATAATTATATATTTTCTTTTCTTCATTGTATTTCTTCATCATAATGAATACTAATTTATAGAAGGTCATTGAAAATGTCTTGTGATGTGTTCTTCTGAATTAATGAATTGTGTTGCGGTTTTCAATAAGTTTGCAATCAAAACTTATACATTGGTGAAATGCTTGGTTTGACTCTGATTGTTGAATAAGTGATTGTTTCAGATGCATGGATATGGTAATGGTGTGTTGTTTGTGTCATTCATTGTTTGTTGGTAAGAAATGATATATGTACTCGAGCTTTGTTGAGAACACAAGCCCTTGTTTAAATCCAGAACTAACCTTGTAAGAGAAACGAAGACTAATGTTGAATTGAAATAAGAAGTTACGGAGTTTTAGTTTAAATAAAGTTTAAATTGCATTTGGAAAAAGAACATAATTGAAAGAACAAATAAGATGATTGAGTTGTGTATATAGATGGTGATCAATCCTGAATCTTGGGAGCAATCCACATGGTCGAAAAATTCTTAAAACCTTGGGAGGGTTGGAACATCTTCGAGGTGATTCTGAAACAGGATACAGATCCACAGAACTTATTACATTATTAGTCGACGAAAATCATGGTAAAAACAACTATGAGAAGTGATAGAGGCCATCTTTAGAAGTTTAGGACAGCACTTGACCTACCCTCATTATATGCAAGGAATACCTTTTCAATTCCACCTTTGAGCAAAAATGCCTGAATTTCTTCAAATAGCAGCAGTGAAACTAAATCCACCCCACCCGCACAAAAATCCTGTAGCAAAGAACCCCGAATTCATAGTTTTAGAATAAGAATGTTTTAATGGTAGAAAGAAACAAGTTTGGGGATACTCATCTCTTAGATTACAAGGAGGGATGAGTAGGAAATAAATTGAATAACTAGATCTGAGGAGAAAAAAGTTGAAAAAGAAGAAGTTTTATCTTGTGGCTATCTCTCTGGAACGATTAAGCTTAGAGGGTGTTTTGACACACAATACCACCCAATACTTAGGTATGGGAGTTGCTAACTTCAAAAGTTCTCTAAGGTAGAAAGCCTAAGAAGATAAAACATTGCACTATTCCAACTATTTGAAAAGAAGGAGAAATGAAAAGAGTTCCAGTAAAAAAGGAACAGAGCTGATAAATTGAAGGTGGGAGAATTGACATTACGAGGAAAGAAAAGGATGAAAGATGAAGAAGGCCGTTTATACGAAATAAATAATGGAATGCGGGTAATTTGCATCCTAAAAATTTCCCGATTATCCGCCTTGATTACCCAGATTACAACATTACAAGCCTAAAAGACCTCTTTGATCCTGAAGGTTGAATTTACCTACATTAGTGGAGATCGATATGAAAAACAAGCTTATAGAATTTGACCATTCTAAGGATATCCACAGGAAGATTAACTAATTGAGCAAAAAAGTTGAAAAGAAAAGACCTACACACACTCACAAATAAGATCTATTGTTGAGGCATTTATACGATGTTAGTTAGTTTTATTTGTAATAAAGGTTGAAAAACATTCCTTTTCTCGATTGAAAGCGAAGTTTAAAAAAGAGGCTAACGATTACCTTTTTCAAGTCGAAAATTGGAATAAGATAAGATTGTTGTGAAACGAAAAATGTCTGAAAATAAAGCTCGATTGTTTGAGGACAAACAAATCTTTCTTTTCTTTAGCCGAGAGGACAAGAAAATTTTTTAAGTTTGAGAATTTGATGAGTAAAGCAATAATTGTATTTTTAGTCCATTTTATGATTTTCTTACAATATAATTGCCCTATTTTTATGCATAAATATGCTATTTGCCAAATTTATATTTTCGAAATTTAAAGCGAAGTGAAAATTGTGAAAATCGGAAGTGAAAACGGATCAGGGCCGGAAGGTCGCGACGAGGAGAATCAAGGTCGTGACCAAAGTGATAGCAGAGTAAATAAAAGCATTTGCGACATAAGAACTTGCTAAGACAGGAACGGGAGAAACTGAGGAAGATATGTCGCGACCGTTTGAGGTCGAGGCAAAGTAAGGTTGAATTGACTTACGATGTCTCTCATAGGCAATTCAGGTTGCGATAAAGATATAAGTTGGAGACTCGACAAAGGTCGCGACACAGGTATAGCGACAATAAGAATGAGGATTGTAAGAGTTAAAAATGTTGTGACGAAAGTGAGGTTGAAAGGAGGCGGGGCGAAGTCAGCATTTATGTTTTTAAAGGTCGTGACATAAAATTTGAGACGGGAAAGTAGTTAGTTAAAACCTAAATTCCACGTATCATTGGCGAGGCGATGAAAGACATAAATATTTTAAGTCGCATCGAAAAGGGGCGTGACCCGAGGATCGAGTGGCGACAAACGAAATTAGGTCGTGATGACTTTTTATGACGACATAAAATTGATGACAACGAAAAGCTCGTCAGCGGTTTCTGTGACGTACGTAAAACTTGTTGATCGAGCGAAACTATGCGATTTTATGACGTTATCACGAGAAATTTGTTATGCAATCCACGGCGAGGCGCCATAGAACTCGTTGATTGAGACCTAATGATATTCTCACCGGTTTGACATCACCTGAAACGATAATTAATCCCTATGGCTTGATCATAAAAAAAAACTTGTGGATATTATAATTTATAAGCAAAAAAATTTCTAGATTAAATCATTTAAAACTTTGGTTAAAGTGATTTTACGCAAGTACAGTCGACAAGTAATAATGGTTCAGTCAGATGTCGATCCACAGAATCTCGAGGAATTTTAATCAAGCACCTGCGAACTACTCGAATTTCATGCACTATTTGGACGTGAATGATATAAATTGTCCAACAGTAATGTGCTTGGAGTAAAGAAACTAAAAAAACTAAGAAATGAACATGATAACTAAAATATAACAAATTAAGAAAAATAAATTTCTAAGAAAAGAAATGAATCTTGAATAGCTATCATTAAAAAACACATTGAAAACGGAGTTATAGTAGACGATCGATTCCACTGTAGTTATCTTAGTAATTACTTGATTATCAAGTTTAAAAAATCTGTCCAAAAGCGATTGTAGATGCTTGTTGGATCTCTCCATGCTCCACATTTCGTTATAGTTCTTCTGATTCTCTCGAATTCGAGGAGCAGAGATAACTACTTTGCGAGGAACTTCCTTAATGCAGACCTTTTCTTTTGCAATACTTCATGCAGTTATATGGGTATGAAGCCTTAGCTCCCCAGTTATCAGTCGGCAAGGATATACAACTTCCAGATTACTCATCCTTTAAATTAAAATAGATCACCCTTTCCTTGATTAGATCTCAGCTAACACGGGTTGGCCTCATTATCAGAGATTGAGGTGAACTCTTTGCTTATTTGAGTGAATAAGTCTTCAAACTCGTTCTTGAAACTTCAGAAGTGAAGTTTATCGAATTGAACTTATAAAGCTCGAGAGGATACCTAATAGCAGATTAATATATTCAAAGAAATGTGCATTACTCTCGGGAATGTCTTCCCTGTGTCACTCGAAGGACCTCCTTGAAATCGGAGTAAGGACCTGAGTGCTGCAGGTATGATAAACTGATATTCAGATCCAAAAACAATAAACCCATAATCTGAAGTAAATTCCTAAATCGAAATGAATAAGCTGCTTGAAATTACTACAGGAAAGATCAATTCTAACTACAACGTTCTTAATGGAAGCCAGGGTTCCTCATTCTTTGAATTACACCATCGGCGTTCTGGCGATCGATAAACATTGCAAATAGGCTGGAATAATCGAATTCCAAAAATTTGTCGGAAATTCAATGCGTTCCAGGTAGTAATTTGAAAAGAAATCGATTTCTGCATTCGACGACTCCAGCGATAACATTCGGATCAGTCAATAGCGATAAATGAGCTCAGCAGTCCCTTTCTAAAGAGAGAAAGAATAAAATAAAGTGAGACCTTTGAATACCTGCCCGATGGATATTACTTCTGGTAGTCATCCTACATTTATAGGTTTTTCTCTTTTGGGCCTAATCCGTGTAACTGCTTTGTGGATAAAAAAGTAACAGGCCCAATCCCCTTTGTTCGTATGGAAGCCTCAGTTTTCTTGTCGAAAATGACCTCTTTGAGATTCTTTGCGGAGTTGGAGCTTGTTTCTCTGAGGTCATTTGACATATCAGTACCCGTGCCTTTACTTTTGTAGTTGTTGCTCATGATGTGACATCCTCACAGTACCTTGTAGTCTTCAATTGTTGCTCCTGATGTCGCGACATCCACTTCTCTTTGTCATTGTATCACTTCACGTCTTCTTGGTCTTCAAGCATTGGTCATGATGTCAGACATCACCTTCACCGTGTCGCGACATTAGCTCTCTGCACTGTACCATTGAACGAGTATCCCCTGATGTCATGACATCAACTCAAGCCTTTTGTACCCTTCCACTGTTGGTTGTGATGTCGCGACATCGGTCTTCTTGTCGCGACCTCAGGTAAATGAACTGTTGCTGTGAATGGGTGCTTTCTGGTGTCGCGACATCAACCTTCTTGTCGCGACATCACTATCTTTAATCTCTGCTCCTCACTCAGATGCTTATGCCTTGCTTCACTGTCATGACCTATAGCATCTAATTCCCTTCAAATCTTCTACGATGTCGCGACCTACGAAGCGCTGGAGCTGTGTGAGCCTCGAGCGCATCGATGAGTCGGCTATCTTTTGTTGCATTTTTATTCACTTATTCTTTGCATTTTCTTCTTTTCTTTCTCTTTCACGCTAATGACAAATTGGTGAGTTTCTTCATAGTGCATTGTATTAATTATTCGATTTTAAGTCAGCAGAAAAATGGACTAAAAAGATGACTTTCAAACTCGTCAAACTCCCCAAACAAGAATTTTGCTTGTCCTCGTGAAAAGAAAGAATTGTTTGTCCTCAAATAAAAAGGACATTTTTCTGATTTATTCTGCAGTGGAATGCAATTAAATAGAAATACAAAGGTTGCATAGTTTTCGGTACATCTAGCTTCAAAGTTCACATCAAGGTTAATATCTACTTCCTTCAGTTTGCAAAACTGGAATGTTGAAATTGTTTCACAAACAGTGTAGTTAATTGATCCTGCTAAATTTAAGTCTTTTTTTACTAGTATCTGGATGGAGTCGATTAGCCGATGGGGATTTTTTCACAATTTTATTTTGTCTGATTTTCAAACTTCATAAGCTTGTTGTTCATATTGATCTCAGTAATGTAAGTGATTTCCAACCTTGAATCGGTCAGTCTTTTGGGCTTGTCTTAGGCTTGAGCGAAATGTAGGGTGAATAGATTTTAGGCTAAGATTACGGTGTTCTCTTTTCTCTTGCTCTCATATTGCTGCTCTTTTTTTTTTCTTGTAGTTACTTTAAATAACTCCCCCAAACTTCATGTTTGGGACATCACCCTTGATTTTCTTCTATTCCTCTTTGTATCTTCCCGATTCTACTGCGTAATTCAAGCTATTGGGGTTTAAATTTTCTTCACTTGACCGGGAATAGTCTTGCATGTTCTTGTCTTCTTAGGCTTTAGCACTCTTAGCGAACTTTGGGTTGGTAGCCCCATACGGATGGTATTAGGGTACTGAGTGTTGGAAACACCCCTAAAGACTTAATTGTTCGAGAGGGTTGAGCCCTGAAGACAAAGCTATTCCTGAGCCTTGCTTTTTCGATATATTTTTCAGAGTCAAACACTTATCTTTTCAGCCCCTTTTTCTTTATTTCTCCTTGCATTCCTCAAAATTTAAACTCCCCCAAACTTCATTTCTTCCTCTCCTTTTGAAATCTCTGGTAATCATGGTTTTCTTGGAAGGTTGATTCTTTGGGGTGGGTTTGTAAACTTCTTGATTCATTTTAATAATAGGCTTGTTAAAACCGATTTACGGAACTAAGGTATATGCATCGACATATAAATAGGGATGGTGAATTGGCTCGATCTTTCGAGAATGGCACGCATCATCTCTGGTGGTTGTATCACTGGGATTTCGCCTTGATCGATAATCTGAGTTCGGTGGGTGATCAGCGTGAATTTCCTAAAGACTTCTTGATTCATACGGATCATGAAAACTGAAATTTTGACATTTCAAGTAGGTTTCTTAATTCATTGTTCATACTACAATTAAAATAATTGTTTATTCATCAGTTGTATAACGACCTAATACGAACCCATTATGAATTTCGGTCAATTTACTTGATATTTGTAGTTCAATTAAATTGTATAACCAATCATGCAATACTTACTCAGCATTTCCCATTTTTATTCAAGCTATTATTATTATCAACAACTTCACTAACTCACAAATGACATTTAACAAAAATAAGGACAAAAATAAACACACAATTCGAACTCACACAAGATAAAACAAAGTTCTGATTTTATTTCTGATTTCTTTGCAACGGTTTAGAACAACTATATAGATAAAGGAAGGGAAAAATGGGTGTTGGCAACTGAATGAAAGGGTCTATTTTCTTCTTTTTTGTTTGCTAGCGTGAGTATTTGGGGTCAGTGATGAATGTCTAAACTTAATATGTAGAATGGAGAATTTATTCTATTCTTTCTTTTCTCTTTTTGCTTTCCTTCTCGGCTTGTTCTTCAATGAAGATTTGATTGGAGAGAATTGACCTTCTCATTCGGTTGATCTTGTCTCTTCCCGGAGTTATTCATTTACTCCATTTGGTGTCCTTCAAATTTTGAGATTATTGTTAATCGGATCAGGTACCGACCATTCACACTGTAGGCAGTTTCCCTTTGATTTTGTCCCACGTAAATCCCGACTTCTTCTCGAAATCCTTTTGTAGAGTCTTACATACCTTTGATTCCATTGGTGATTCTCCCATCCCGGTTTCATTGTTTCTCTACTCCTTTATGAGATTCGAGGGTTTGAATCGCGTTGAGCGATTGTTATAGAAGGCCTCCTTATTTCGGCAGGTTTGAAGATCGCGATCTCTTTCTTCCGTTTCCTTTTGAAGTCGTCCCGCTGAAACACAGATTCCTTTCATCATTCTTCCTTTTCTTTCGGTTCTTTTCCATTCTGCTCCATACCTTTTAGTTACCTTGAGCACATTTTCTCGTCTGCAATTCTTTCAGATCTTTGTTCCTTTCTTTTGATTAGGTTTAGAACTTTTCCTCGTCTTCTTTACGATTCGCCTCCATTGCTTGATCTCTTCTCTTTAACTGACTTAAATGTGTATTATCTCGGCTATTTGTTGAATATTCCACCTCTACTCTCTTTCTTCCATCTTTCTTTGCATGGAAAGGAGCATTTCAATGATTGCATTGTTCCCTTGTGTTCCTACAGAGCTTTCTCCACGCTCACGAGCGTTCCACCTTGCATGGGGGAGCAGCGAGGAAAGAAGTCCATGGGACTTCCTTCATCCTGCTCTTCATTGCCAGCTCTTGTGAAGGTGTTTGCTCTGGCCAGGATTTTACGAGTTCTCTTTTTCCTGTCCTGCGGTTGGGGTTTCTTCTCCTATTTTCATCAACACCCCCTTTTTCTTCTGATTTCGAGGTCCCTTGGTTACTCCTGTCAGTAAGAGTGGTGATGCCAAAGGAACTTCTTCTTCTGTTCCCCAATCTCCCTTTACTCCAGCCTTCAAGCATAAGATCGTCACCATTGTTGGGTGAGGGATCACCCCTATTTTGTTTCCTTCGTGATGCACTTGTGCTCCCGAGTTTCGATTATTGTCCTATATTGATCTTGTACCCGCGAGGAATAGCATATAACATAATCGCTTCTGCCTTGCTCCCTCCTTTGGTGCTCGGATGTCTTGTTGGAACCTGAGCAGTGCTAAATAAACCATACATAGCCTCCTCGATTGGGGCTTCCTGATCGAGGCCTTTGGTCCTCCTTTCTCTTAACCATTGTGCCTTCCGTCGGTGGAGTTTTACCCGCGATCTTCTTGAAATCTCGGGTTTCGAAGACTTCTTGAATTTTGACCCATGCTTATGTCACGCCATCCCGCAGAAAGCGAGTTTGATGGCTTCAGCTCAATAAGAGCACCCACTCCTCATTGTTGGCTCTCGTGGTGCCGTGAGCATTCCTTCGGTCGTTTCTTCCTGTGGGATTCTCTTAACACGGTTGCACGTTATCTTCGCGACTTCTGATGGTTAGGGTGAGTGCGAGGAGTTCGGCCATTTGAGAAGAAAAGGAAAGTTTGAAGAATTTGGGAGCTAGGGTTTTAGGAACTTAGTTGAGAGGGCGAGAGGACCAGGCAGGTTACAGAATTTAAATTGGAAGTGGAAAAGAAAGTTCTCCAACCGTTGCAATTCTATCAAAATTTATGAGTTCTAATGATTAATTCATTAAATTTCACATGTCGCGACTTTAATGCCAAGTTGAAACAAGATGTTGTCATTTAACATTAGAGCGACTTTAAGTGCCGGTGGCGAAATTCTAGTTTGTCGCGACATGAAATTTCTTGTCGCGACATTCTATACCCTTGGCGGGACAAGCCATCCCTTGGTTGTGGAAACAACTATTACCTCTAGGTGTTAAGATGTCGCGACAACTTCTTTTTTTTGAAGGAAGTTCTCTTGTCGCGACTTCGGCTAAAACTTCGATACCGCATGGATCTTTTCATTCCTTAGCGACTGCAAAATCTTGACATCAATCGACTCAAAATTGATGGATTGAAAGAAAACGGATTCACTTTTCATAGAATTTATGTGAGGGGAAAGGAATGCTTCACTTTTTCATGTCTCCTTCTTGTGAATTCTTGAAGTTGTTTAAGTGTCTCTTCCTGTTTTCCTTCCATTTTACTAAGCTTCTGCGTCATTTATGGGAAGGATTTAATTAAAAAAAAATCAAGTCCTAGATTAATTTATAATAAATCAAAACTAATTCTAATTAAAATGAAAAGTCCAAAATGAGAAATCAAAAGTTTCTATGGGTTGCCTCCCATGTGCTTCGATTTTAAGTCTTGGCCAGACTTGCTTGTTACGATTCCTCTTCTTTCCGGATGTCTGCTTTGGAGCTCTTCCATCCTTCCTCCACCTTGGGCCAGTGTTTTAGTCTTTGTCATTATTTCACAGTGCCTCCCGGTATCTTTCCTTAACGTCAACTGACCCGAATGTGTTTGCTTATTTTGTGTATGGTCCACCCCATTTGGATTTTAACTTTGAAGCAATTTGATGCAGGAATTAAGCAGTGGAGCAACACCCTGCTCTGAACTCTTTGCCAGGATAACCCAGTCATGCCATTTCTTTGTCTTATCCTTGTAAATGGTATATCATGAGCACCATTTCTCGATTCTTTGGTCGAACTGATTGGAGCAATCTCTTCCCTTGTAGTTTAACATGGTTTAATTTCCTTAATGGCCCATTTGTATTCAAATTAAGGGTAAGTGACATGGTTTCTGAAAACTTTTTCTTAAGTGCAGTATGGGGACATTCCAGTGGGAGTTTGTATCTGCGATCCTGTAAGCTTGTGATGCGTCACCAGTTAGGAGACCAGTCCTTCCACAGCAGGCTCGCGACCTTTTCAGTATTCTTTTAATCTCTGTTGGAAATTTACGCTTGTCCGACCGATGCAGGGATGATAAGCTAGACTCATTACATGTTTGATCCACATGCATCATGAGTTTTACAAAGTGAGTTTGAAATGAACCCCATCATAATGATAGTCACAGGTGTTTAAATCACTAAGAATGTTCTTTTGAGAAACTCCTGTTGTAGCATCATTCATTGAACAAAAGCCCACTTTGCCTCACTTGTTGGAAACATAATCAAGCGCTGCGATGTCTTAGGAGTTCCCAAATGATGGTGAGAATATGGTCAAGCTGAAATCTATTCCCATACGTCGAAGATTTGCACCGTAGTGTACTATTAGGGGCATTTCATTTATAACACTAATGTTTCCCGATCTTTGGCATACGTATATTTTAACCATTCCAGCCCATGATCTACGAAAATAGTGGGCTGATAGAATCAGATTGGAGTATTTTGTGAATATTCTCTGAAAAGTGCCACACAGTGAGGTGATGCATGGCATTCATCTAGAATTTTCCTTGTTCAAATTAAGCACATCTTCTTATTATCATATGACACCTCTTTTAGATAAAGTGGATCATCCCAAATATAAAACACATTGTGGAGTTAAGTTTCTCTTGCATTGGGAGGTGATTACGGAAGAAGCTACTCCCTGATAAGTAGTTCACAATATCTGCATACCATGGAAGTTGAGAGGAAACTTTAAACAGTTGCTCATCTGGGAAATTCTCTGTTAATATTACTTTCTCTTCTTCTTCTGTGCTACTTTCTACTCTTGACAAGTGATCAGCTATCACATTGTCACACCCCTTTTTATCCTTAATCTCGAAATTGAACTCTTAGTATGATGCCAGCACTTATCGATGTGGCAGAGCAACTGCTTTGACATCGGGTATTTGATTCTTGCATGATCGTATATAGACATAGGATCCCAAAATATATTACTACAGATTTTCACAAGCAAAGACTATGGCTAGCATTCCTTCCGGTTGTTGAAATTGTTTCTTGACGCCTCGTTGAAGGTTCTGTAGCATAGTATATGATTAAAATATTTTCTCCTTTCTTTGTCCAGGGCGACTCATTCTGAAATCAGCGGCATCGCGTATTTCAAATCCACTGATCGATAAGTGCATCCATTATAGGTGCTTGAACGATTTGATCTGATTTCTTCAAAAGAAACCTGCGAGGAGTCATGAAATTAAATCTAGTATCATACTCCGATGATACGCGCGATTAATTACGGCTATTTTGAAAAGTCCTTGATGAATCTCTGTAAAATCCGGCATGCGAAGCTTCTTACTCCTTTAGCATGGTAGGTGGTGCGAGTTTTGATGATGGATACTGGATTTAATTACCACCCTCAGAGTCGGTAGCGAGAGAATTTTTATGCCCGAGAGCGATACCTTACGTTACCGCAAATGGCATGATTTTCCCGATTCGATTGCTAGGCTGTTTGTCTTGGCATCTTTGAAGCCTTGTTTCGAGTTCTTGAGTCTTGATCGGCGGACCCATACAGTGAAGTCATCCATAAAAATTTCCATGACCTCTTGACCAGTGCGAGAATATTGACATCGGCGTACACCTTTGGAAGGTAGCGGGGCATTCTGAAGCGAAATGGCATCCTTAGAAGAAGCGAAGGTGCCATGGGGACATGTGAATGTGAAGTCTCTTTTCTTGGTCCTCGGGTGCAATGCTTAATCCCGATTATCACGAATACCCATCGAGAAACAAAAATGAGGTGTCACCTTTAGCTTTGTCCAACATCCCGATCAATGAAGGGCAAAGGAAAATGATCTTTTAAGTTCTTGTATTGACTTCTTGTAATCGTGCGAGACTCTCGACACAATCCTTTATTCTTGTTGGAATCAACTCATTTTTCTCATTGCGAATAACAGTAAAACCACCCTTCTTTAAGACCACATGGATTGGACTTACCCAAGGACTATTTGAGATTGCATAGATAAAACTAGCATTCAATAGTTTGAGTACCTCCTTCTTGACTACTTCTTTCATTACTGGATTCAGCCTCCTTTGGTGTTCTACAGTTGGCCTTGAAGTTTCTTCTAGCAGGATTTTGTGCATGCAAATTGATGGACTGATGCCCTTTAATTCTTAAATGGACCAAGCTATGGATTCTTTATGTTTAACGAGATACAACGATTTACCGTTCCTCTTCATCACTTGATGCAGCGGAGATAATTATTTGGTTTTTGCAGGGTGGTTCTAGTAAACATACTTGAAATGACTTGGCGGTTCTTTCAACAACCACTTCTTCCTTTGGTTTCTTGTTGAATTTCCCCTTTTCATTATTTCCTCTTTGTTCATCTACACTTTGTGTCACTAAATCACAGTTTCTATAGAATGGCTTATCGTAGGGGAAATTGAGTAATCTTCTTTGATATACTGGAAATTCATCTCTTTTTCATTGATAAAAAATTGATCATTACAATCATCTTGAACATCATGGTTGTGGGTATAGACATCATCAACTACATTGAAACTTTCTCTATCTATGTCTATATTCTGCATTCCTTTGATCAAATTGAAAGCCGGCCTGACTTCCTCTCTGACCCTCCAGTGGGATCACTTTTGCATGTCTGTCAGGAATGAGCTCCGGTAGCTAGGAATGGTCTTCCCAATAGCAAAGGCACTTGTGAATACGCTTCATGTCCCGGAATGATGAAGTCTTGGGAAAACAAACTTCCAATGATAACCGGCCACATCCTCAAAGACTCCAGCAGGTTTCACCATCGTCATGCACTGCATCCCGAAGAGTGATAGTAGTGGGAATCGAAACTCCCCGACTTAATTGCTTGCTTGTGAGAGAGAGGCAAATTTATACTATCTCTTAGTCACCAGAGAGCCTTTTGGATTTGAACTCCTTACATCTTGCGAGGGAATTGTGAGCTCACGGATCCTTCCATCTTCTGCAGTAACTCTTTTTCATGAAACGCTGCAGTAGCGTGAGATTCCTGATCCAGCCAACTACCTGATCTTTCTCTTTAGCACTCGATATGTCCTTAGGGAATTTTGCGTAGAGTGGCATCTGGGTGCCGGTCAAGGCGTGCCGATCTGCAGCACGAAGGTTTTCAAAAACCTTGCAAACTGCTCTTCTATCTTTGATTTCTGCAGTCGCTGTGGGAATGGCACTGCAGGTCTAGAGTTGTGGATGTCCTTTCGGTCCACTCTTTCTTTCTTTCTTTCCAGCTCTTCTTCCTTTTCTGGGCTTTCTTTTTCGTCTTTGCTGTCATTTTTTTACGTATCTTCCCAAACTCCTTCCCAACTTCTCAACTACGGCCGTGCGGTCTTTAGGATTTTCTTGGTGTATGCATGGGAAGGCATGCTTCTTGGCTTTGCGGGGGTTAGGGCAATTTGCCATACCTTAGTCTCAGGTTCTTCAAGTTTGCATTAGTGGTGTTAAAACAGAAAATTGATTATGTTGCTCCCAGTCTGCAATTTACGTTTCATGGAGGTTCCATGACTTCTTATTATCCCCGTGGCTACTTGACATCTGCTCTTGAGATGAGGCCCTCGCCGACCACGATATTCGTTTATGTGTTCATTTCCTTCTTCTTTGCTTTGCGAAATCTTTGTGAGTGTGATAACCTGTGGAGGGTTACGTACTTACCTTAATTCAAACCCCTCCGCCCCATCTGAGAGATTCTCATGATTTCTCAGTGTCGGATGGTAATGTGTTGGTAGGTTGGTATTGGGTTTGAAATGGTAGTTTCTCTGCTCTCCCAACTACTTAACCTCTTCATTATCGCCAGTTGTATCATGACTCATACCGCTCCCCACCAGCCAATTCTCTTCAGCATACATCTAGGTAGGCGTGTATGTTTCTTTCACCTTGTCCATCGGGTGCATAATGGCGTCAACTTGGCCTCGTGGTGTAATTTCTTAGCTCAGGAATTCCACACTCCTCTGTTGTTTCCTCTTGAAAACTCAGAAGGAGTTTTCATATTGCATTTGGCCAGGTCCTCTATCAGATCTCTTGCCTCCTCAGCTCTCTGCGGCAGTGCTCCACGGCGCTGAAGCATCCCGATACAATCCTTTGATATATCATTCAAGGCATGATATCACGAATGTCCATCCCGAGTCTTAATTATCCCGTGCATTGGACATCTTTTCGACAAGCAGTCTTTGAGCCACGTAGAGGCTTTCATATTCTCCCTGCTGAAACACAATGATTTCTCTCCTTCTCTCTGAGGTGAGTGATGGTGGGAAGAATCGACATAAGTAGGCCTCTGCAGTTCACTCAGTGTCGACGGATCCATATGTGAGCTCGTACCATGTAGGCTGCTGCCTCTCTTGGGAGAATGGAAATGAATGCGGCTCAATGACACAGTCCCAGCTTCATTCAACTGGGTGTGCAGCCATCTGAGAAATCTTCCAGTGCTCGTTTGGGTCCTCGGTGGGATGGCCGATAAGCCAGTGCTGTTGGACCATGTGATTAGTGCTGAAAGCCGATTCAAGTTATTTACTCAATGTAATTTAAATACGTCATGAGTATTCGTCCTGAATAATTGGTCTCCAGAAATCCTCCATTGTGTCTGTGATTGGAGGTCTTCTGACTGCTTCTCTATGCTCATCATTAAGACATACGTCTTTCATACGCCATGGTGGAGTTTTCGCCTTCTTTATCTTCCTCGAGCCCCCGAGAGTGTTTTCTCGATGCAGCGTATCTGCTTTGGAATCAGATAAGTGTCTGTTTCACTGGCGTTAAACTTTATTCACGAAAACAAGCATCTTAACGTATGAGTTAGTGCGATTGACAAATATTTTCAATGGTTTGTTAAAGGTCGATGACAGAAATAATTAACTAGCGAAAAATTTATTTTGTGCTTTTTGTTTAGTGTCCAATTAGTATTTCCTTCTTTTATTAAGATATTTATTTACTAAACTATTTTCGATCCGTGTGGCGCAAAACTTGTTGATCAGACCAAAACACTTATGCAATTTTATGGCGTTATCACGAAATTTATTGTCTAATCTGTGGCATGCCAGAACTACGTTGATTGAGACCTATGATATTCTCACGATTTTGGCTTAACTATCACAAGACTATTAATTAATCCCTTATGTGATGCAAAAAAAAACTTTGTGGATATTATAATTTATAAGCAAATTCCTAAGTAAATCAGAATTTAAAACTTTGGTTATAGTGGGTTTTACGCAGTGGAATTAAACAAGTAATAAATGGTTAAGTCAGGATATCGATCCCACCAGTCTGGTGCTAATCAATACTGGCCTTTCTGAATTTCATACTTTATTTGGACCATGAATGATATAAAGTGTCCCGGCAATAGCGGGTAAGCAAAAAACTAAGAGGAAAGCATTCAACTAGGAAATATAACAAAATTAAGAAAAAGAAACAAATTTCTAAAGAAAAAAAAATGAATCTTGAATAGTATCATTAAAAGACACATTAAAAGCTTGTTATAAAGTGAGCGATCGGTCCTGTAGTTAATACGTGATGCTTGATTATCTCAAGTTTAAAAATGCGTCGAGAAGCGATTGTAGTGTTTGGATCTCTCCATACTCCACATTTCATTATCCTGGATTCTTCTGATTCTCTTGAATTACGGGGAGCAGAGATAACTACTTTGCTGGGAGCTTCCTTAATCGGGTATTTTCTTTTGCAATACTTATCTTAGATTATATGGGCTGTAAACCATAACTCCCGAGTTATCGGTCGAGCAAGGATGTCTGACTTAGTGCTCATCCTACAGAATTAAAATAGATCCTGCCTCCTTGATTAGATCTCATTTAACCGCGGAGTTGGCCTCGTATCAGAATTGAGGTGAACTCTTTGCTTATTTAATTAGATAAGTCTTCCAAACTCGTTCTTGACTTAGTGAGAAGGATTTATCTAATTGAACCTCCCAAAGCTGGAAGAATCCACTAATGCGCGAGTTAGTATACCTTGAAATGTGCATTACTCTGGGAATGTCTTCCTGCGTCCTCTCGGAGGACCTCATGAAATCGGAGTAAGGACCTGAAATCTTAACGGGTATGATAAAGGCGATATGCGAATCGAAAACAATAAACCCATGTCCCGAGTAAATTCCTAAATCGAAATGGAAGCAAGCTACTTTGGAAATTTTCACGGGGAAGATCGATTAACTACCACGTTCTCTTAATGGGCCAGGTTCCTCGACTACTTGAATTACACCCATCCTGACATTCTGCGTCGATAGAGCATTGCGGTGACTGGAATAATCAATTCAATTTATCGAAAATTCGTACGTTCAGGAAAAATAAATCGATTTCTACATTCGGCTTATTTCAATGTATTCGGTCCAAGAAAAATAAAACGAAAGAAAATAAATTATGAAAGCTTGATGCCTTTCTAGCAACCGGAAGAAAGAAAAGAAAAAGAAAAGAAAAGAAAAGAAAAGAAAGAAAAATAAAATAAAAGTAAACTAAGTTGCAGATCTCTCTTGATGCGCCCTGCGACTTGCTTTTTTGATCACAGGTAGCTTCCCATTTATAGGTTTTTCTCTTTTGGGCCACAATCGATGTAACTTTCTTGTGGATAAAAGTAACCGGGCTGAAGTCGTTCGTATCGCGACCTCAGTTTTCTTGTCGCGACAGCCTCTTTAAGTTACTGCAGTTGGAGCTTGTTTCTCATGAGGTCCTGACATCAAGCTGTGCCTTTACTTTTGTAGTTGATTGCTCATGATGTCGCGACATCATGATCTTGTCGCGACATCCACTCTAGTACCTTGTAGTCTTCAATTGTTGCTCCTGATGTGCGACATCACTTTTCTTGTCGTGACATCACTTCACGTCTTCTTGATCTTCAAGCGGTAGTCCGCGATGTCATGACATCACTTCGTGTCGCGACATTAGCTCTGCCTGCTGTACCATTGAGCGAGTATCCACGATGTCGCGACATCGGCTTCCAAAGCCTTTGTACCCTTCCCTTTGTTGGTTGTGATGTCCCGACATCGGTCTTCTTGTCGTGACCTCAGGTAAATGAACTGTTGCTGTGAATAGGTGCTTTCTGGTGTCACGACATCAACCTTCTTGTCGCGACATCACTCTCTTTAATTTCTGCTCCTCCCTCAGATGCTTATGCCTTGCTTCTTGTCGCGACACATACAATTCCCTTAGTCTTCACGATGTCGCGACCTCTGAGGCTGGGTATGTAGGCCTGTTGCGATAAGTCGGCTATCTTTAATTGCATTTTTATTCATATTGGCGCATTTTCTTCTTTCTTTTCTCTTTTCCTGCTAATGACAAATTGGTGAGTTTTGCTTCATAATTACGTATATTAATTGATTTTAGAAAATTAAAGCGAAAAATATACTAAAGAGATGACTTTCAAGCTCATCGGTCGCGACATAAAATGCAGTAGAAAACATTACGTGATTGCGACATAGGCGAAATTAGTGACAAAGGCTTATTTTAAAATTCGAGAAAAATGGGCGCAACAAGATTAACATAAATGGCAAGCGAGGAGTGGATGTAGGTGTCATTAAATCGAAGTCGCGACATATGTTCAAACAAAACGAAACGATGAAGCCTCATTAGAAATAAAAAAAAAAATTGAAGGGAACTGTTGAGACTTAGAAATTAGGTTGCGACTAGATATGAAGAAGGGAATGTAAATGATATGCACAGCGTCGTGAAGAATTTCCTTGAGCAAGGAAAATGCCCAGCGCGACCTAGAGATTCCCACTGGTCGCGACCTAAATTCCACGTCGTGACAAGAGAAAATAAACAACCAATGATTTGAGTCACGCGACCCGGCTTAAGGCTCGAGACAACTAAATGATGTAGCAACATAAAAGAGGTCGCGACATTGAATTGAGGTTGCGACATCAATTCCTAGGAATAAGAAAAATAAAGTCACACCTCAGCAAATGCAGAACAAATGAAAGAAGGTCGTAACCAGTTTCACTGCTGATCCGCGATTTGCCTTGAAGCCAGACGAGAATTTTGCATTCGCGACCAATACGGTGTGACTGCGGTGAATTTGGGCCATTGATTTTAGGGAAATCCACTGGAGCTTTGGAGATGAGCCCGATTTAAAAGTTTTATAAATCGAGTACGGTCTTAGTAAAATATGTTTTTCATTTGGAACTGAGCGGGAAGAAGAAAACTCACTATATAGTTTATAATAGATTTTTTTTAAATTTTATTTTTTCATTTTTATTTTATTTTCTTTCATTTCTTGGGATCTGAACCAGCGATCTGTTAGAATGGAAAAGCTGGAAGTAAAATTTCAATTTACTGC
Source organism: Tetrastigma voinierianum (assembly GCA_016808115.1). Classification (NCBI taxonomy): domain Eukaryota; kingdom Viridiplantae; phylum Streptophyta; class Magnoliopsida; order Vitales; family Vitaceae; genus Tetrastigma; species Tetrastigma voinierianum. The sequence continues at coordinate 126,662 of JAEQBH010006314.1, read as the reverse complement.
TTGAGTTTAAATGCAATCTAGAATATTTCTGGAAATCGTTTCTTCTTAGTTTATTGCAAGCGATTAGGTGCAATTGATCGATGCTCCCGTGTCGTTTATGTCACAGGTTTAATCACGACTTCCTTTAGTTTGAATTTATTGTTCATTCAGAGTATTTCACATAAATTAGAAGGAAGTACCTTGAATTTGAGAGGATTTATTTGGTTGATGTGTTTTTTCATGTAGTACTCCCAATAGTAGTTTGAAATACCCCTCTATGGATTGTGTCTTGCTTTAATTTTGGGAGGCCTTCGGTTGACAGGAAATGGAGATTCTACGAGCTTAGAACAATCGCGGTTTATTAGATTATCTTAAACTACTGAGCTCGAGTTCACTTAGATAAATTCTCGAGGTCGCTCATAATTGATGTTGGGGATTATTTATCAATTTAAGTATCAGAGATTTCACCTTAATCATTAGATTCTCTAATCTTGTGTTAGTGAGATCTAATCAAGGGAAGAGAATTATCTATTAGATTTAAGGATGAGTCATCAATCAAGTTGTAGAAGTCTTCACAAAAAACCACGATTTGGGAAGTAAAAATCGTAGTCTTGAGAAATGGGTATGAAGTATTGAGAAAAAAAAATACGAATCTTATAAAAAAAAGTGTGAATAAGTAGCTAATTAAACTATCTTCGAGAGAAGCGAGGATACTTAATTGGTGAATAAAAGGAGAGAAAGCCAACTTTGCGATATCAAGCATCTTTGGCGAATCGGATCGAAAGTGCAGTCGAGTTTTAAATGGGATATAATGCAGGAATTGATTGTTTCACAGTATTTCCTTATTAGTGTTCATTTTTAAAGAGAACTGATTCAATCCAATTAATTGTAGTTCATATACGTTTATTAGCTTATTTTTAATGTCCTAAGTGTATATGTTACCTTTAATATGATTATCCTTTACTCTTAGTTGATAAACTTTATCATTCAGGTTCAGATAGTATGGATCTTTAGTAGTTGGGGTAGTTGATTTTGAGAATCCAAGTCAATCTTTGTGGGAATGATATCTTGACTTACATCCATTTTTTTACTACTTGTATGACCTGTGCACTTGTAGTTTCATAGACTAAACCCAATTATAATTCCAAAACATTTAGACCAGTTTATTCATTTAAAAGAAATTTCAGTCGATTTGGCACTGGCCCACGGGAAAGTTGTGAGACTCTATAGATGTGTTAAATTGAAGGTTTAGTTTATATAGAAAGGAAAAGCCCGAGCACTACGATCTGAAGTCTTGAAATTTTCATAGAGGCTTAACTCGAGACAACATAGATGGATGGAATTGATCAAGGATTATGATTGTGTGATCGACTACCGTAGCTAATGTTGTAGCGGGCACCACAATTAGAAAGTCGGTAAAAACACTATGAGCATTGAATGCTCATTTTCGATATCGAGACAACGGTACAATATTGAGCGGAATTGTTATGGCCAGAGATTTGTTATTCCAGACTAAAGGCCTGATAGGTGATAAGAAAATTTCTGATTGTAAATTAAAATAGACGAGGGCTTAGGAGTTTTACGGCCAGATGAGCATTTATTCTTGTATTATAGAGACCGAGTTTGTGTACCCAAATATGATGAGTTGAAGAAATCCATTCATGAAGAGGCATATAGTGGATCCTTTCTTTATGCATCCTGGTAGCAAAATGTATCGAGAATTCCCAAAGACTTCATCTTAGTGGTCGGGAATGAAGAGATGTTTGATTTATGACCCGAATGTATAGTGTGTCGAAAGTGAAGCGAGAACATCAAGTTCCTTTGGGATTATTTACGGCTATTAGAATACCAGTGGAAATAAGGCCAGGAATCCTGATAGTTTTGTGGTGGGTTACCAGTGATAGGGAAAGCATGATTATGTTTGGAGTGGTGGTAGCCCAGTGTGAAGTCTGCCGCTCTGCAGTAGGCAAGTACATTCACTTGATAAGTTGGCGAGCTTTACATAAATGGAAATGGATTCGGTTGTTAGTTCCAGTGTATATCATTTCATATAGAGATCGAGGTTTGCAACGAAGTTTTGGGGAAGCGCAGAAGGCTTTAAGCCTTCGGCGAATTTCAACCTGACTTTCCACTGTAGATGGATGAATGATCGAAGAAGTGATTGAGTTTTAGAGAAGATATGTTGAAGTTGTGTGATCGACTATGAGGGTGGTTGGGATAGACATATTCCTTTAGTTGGTTGTGTATAACAATATCTTTTCCGGTGAGTATTGAGATAGCACCTTATGAGGCTCTTTATGGAAGGGAAATGTAGAACACCATTGTGTTTGGACGAGTTAAGTGAGAAGAAAGTAATTGACCACAGGTTTGATTCGAATCGGGGTAAAGATGAAAATTATCGAGAGAAAGATTAAAGGTAGTATTGGATAGACAAATGTCTTGTGAGCTTGAAGGAAAAGACATTCAATATGAGATCGAGTGAAAAAAGTTCTTAAAAGTTTCTCTTGGAAGAAATTATAAGGTCGGGAAAAATTGCAAGTTGAGCGTTTAAGTTCATTGGTTAAACAAGTGATCAAGAGAAGAGTGGACCGGAAATGGTATAGACTAGCCTTACCTCCCATAGTTGGAATAGATCCATAATGTTTTCCATGTTTCAATGTTAAGGAGGTATAAGGTGGGGACCCATCACGTGTTGTCTCTTGGATGTTATTGATCTTGGGCCGGACAACATGCGAAGAGCTGTAGAGATCTTGGCAGAAGTGAAAGATTGTGGAGACAAAATTGATTAAAATGCCCACGATGAGTGTACACGGAATAAACAATATTTATATCATCGATTAGTGCGAAAAGTTCTATTTTGAACCTTATTTAAGATAGGTTTGGGTCTTTTTGCGCTAATCATATCGGTCGCGATTAATGTGTGCGAGTCAACTTGGATTATTGTTGCCGCTCGAGTTTGTTTTGATGATTTTGCGAGGTCTTTAAGCATTGCCTCGACCATTTAGTTCAAGTCGATGTTAAGGGTAATGTAGAATCTTTGAGGATTCACGATTGTTTTCAATCATAAAAATTTGTAGAAATGTGAGTGGATGTGAAGAAGAAGGTTGCGGGGAGGATGCGTGCAGCGGGAGCGGGGATGGCGGGGGTTTTTCGGTATGGTGCGAAGAGTGGGATGCAGGTATAATCATATGCGAGTTTGCAATCCTAGCGAAATTTTCACATAATCGCTATGTGAAAATTTTGCTAGGGTAGCGAAATTTTGCTATCCTAGCCAGAGATTCTTGAGTCTTTGCGAAGCCTTGTTTATTTATCTCCTGACTTTCGGCTAGGCTAGCGAAATTTTTGCGAATGGCGAATTCCTTTGTTCCTATGAAATTTCCTAATTTCTCTATCTCTTGTGTGAATTTGTTGAGGTAGCGAGGGCTTCGCTAGGCTAGCCTTTCTACAGGCTAGCGAAATTTTCGGTATGCTAGCTAAATTTCACATACAGCGAAATCCTCGACCCACTGTGTTTTGGTATTCTTGATCCCGAACAACCAGATTTTGATGTATTACCATTTTATTAGTTAATAATTTCATATTTTAGGTATTTTTGTATTTCCACACTTTTAGTTTGGGTATATAGCCCACTTTAACTTTGTAACCACTAGTGACTTTTCCTTTTATAAAAGTTTTCAGCGACTTTCATTTTAGAGTTTGCTTTCTCCTTCTCTCTCACTCTTTCTTTCCATTTTCTCGGTACGAACACTTCCCTTGAGGATGACAACTCGAGGATGCTTGGCTAAGCCTCCTGTATGAAGAGGGTTGCTAGCTTGGTTTTGGGGGAGCAGCTGCGGGTTGTCCTCATGCCCCCAGATATTACAGTCACTGCATTGCCATGATTCCAAACTTTCCAATCTAGGGTTTAATGCCATTTAATTTCATTCCTTTGGTCAATACTTGTCATGCTTTAGGGTTCAGTGCATTCTTAATGCTAGATGCACTGATATCCTTTAAATGTCACTTACGAGCCATTGAAATGAGGTTGAGTCTTTGGGTTTTAAAGGCCCGAATCTGGACTTTGAATGCATAGCAGCTTGTGTTGACTCGAATAAGTGGTACTAAGGTTAGATTTTGTAGCTAAACAAAGATGGGTTTGGCTTTGGTATATGTCATTTCCCTTTAATGCGAGGACATAACGAGAGGACACTTGAGAGAAATAGCTCCATGTTATCGAGATAGTGACCAAAGCCTTGAGGTTACCATTTCACACTTCACTTTATTAGCCATTACAGTTTGTCGAGTGAACAAACAACCTCCCTTGTTTTGACCCAGGCTCCAAAATCTAAACAAAAGCCTCACCATTTTCAAACAAGCGATCTGCGAATCATTCGTGGGATGAAAACCCGTGCAATGTTTGACCACTGAAATTGCATTATCTTGCGGAAGCAACTGACTACGACGATTAGGAGGAACTAAGGATACAAATATTGTTGATTCAGATACTTTACCATAGCGCAGATCAAATGGTGTCGTTCTGCGAGGGGATGGTGCGAGCTATATGATAGTTGATGGGTACTTGTAATCCGCATTACAAGTGTGAGTGACCTTTAGTCCCTTTTTGAATTTCATTCTTTATGCTTGTAGGTTTTCACTACTTGGTAGTTCTTGCCTTTGTTTTGTTTACCAGCGGTGTTTTTATTTTAGTAGCTCTTGATCCATTGTCAAGCTTTGTTTTTGTACTTTCTTATGTTTAATTTTTGTGCTTAGCAGTGTTTATACTGCTTAGGGCGAGAAGACACTTGGGTAGATTACGAAGTCATTACACCAGTTGAACAATGTTGTCAGGAAGCCAGTGCTACCACAGTGAAAATATGGATCTCACCTAAAGAACAACAAAGTCGAGTTACCACTAGTAGATCCGTGACATCTGGATCGATGAGGGACCACGTACACCCTCACAGGATGTGCTTTCTTCTGCGTCATACTCACGAGAGATGTGGCGGTGAGACCACTACTTAGTGCCCTACTTCACATTCCATGGAACTGGAGAATGAGAATACGCTTATGCTCGTATCAGAGGTCGGTATGCACAACTTTTTAAGGAAGGGTGCTGGAACATGGACTCACTTTCAGTGAAAGCATTCCTGCGCGACACTTTGAAGAAGATAAGGCGAAAATATGGTTAAATTCATTGAGGCGAGAATAATTAGAATTGAGGCGAGAACTGGTGAGTTTTTAAAGTTCTTCGGTCTAACGAAGACCCTTGGTTTGAAGAGGCAGTCTACCACACTGCTCGGCCTTTGGCTGATGAGAAGTTCTATCGGTGTTGGGAAGATTCATGGAGACCATGTCTGTGCCAGCGCCATGGCTTGATACCTGGATGCCTAGTGAATCCCATTTTTTATGATAGTATGTCCCCACCCACGTAAAGCAGTTGTTGGAAACTATGTGTGGGGAGACTTTTAAGCAAACACCCAAAGAGGCCATGGACTTTTGAACTATGTATTTGAAACCTCCCAAGGCATGGGATGAGCGAGATCGAGAGCCCAGAAAGATTAAGGCCTTCGAACCATCGGAGGAGGCATGTATGCGCACTAGGAACACGGAGATGAAAGCAAAAGCCTGACCACTTTGGTCGAAGATTATTGGGAGGGGTGGAAATGAAATCGACATGAAATCTGAGCGGAGTGAATGAGTTATACGCATCTGACCTTCTTGCTTGATTGTCGGTCGAATAGTAATATACAGAGTCTTATCGAGCACGCTCATATCTGAGACAAAATAAATACCATAAATGCTCCATATGGGAAACACTATAATCTAAATGGAGAAATCATCCAAACCTATCATGGAAGCAGGAAACCCCCCACGCATATATCCACCTACGAGAACAGCCAATGATGCCTCCGCTTATACTCCCAGTTAAACAAACGATCTGAATTTAAGCAAATTGGTAAGCGAATTTGGCCAGAAAAACAAGGTATTGAATGTTGAGACTAAACGAAAAATTGAAACATTAGAGTTCCTCAGGAAGCAGTGTACACTTTCAAATTTGAATTATCGATCGGTGCGGGGTTAGAAAAATGAAAGTTCCCTCCAGTCAAGCAACACTTTCGGAAGGAGAGTATGAAATAGGCGACGATGATCGAAAGGTAAAGGCTGATGAAGTTAAAGCGTTGGTGAGTTTAGAAATGATAAAATGAAATGCAGTAGTCAGCTACAGTCAGTCGGCTCTACGATGGGTGATCCACCACAGAGAGAAACGGTCAGCCAGTAGGAAGGGTGAGAGATCGTGTACCCCCTCCATTTGTTTTCTCTTAAAGAAAAGTTTCGTCGACGAATAGAAATCTTTAGAAGTTTTTGCGGCAAGTGATTAATATTCCTCTCCTTGACCTTGATCGAACAAGTCCCCGCCTACGCAAAGTTCTTGAAGGACTTATGCATGGTAAATGGGTCAATGTAAAAAAGGCCTTTTTGGCCAGAGCAGTGAGTGCTATCATTAGTCTGGGAACTCAGTCAAATATAAAGACACAGGATGTCCTGCAATCGGTTAATATTGGAGGGCATTAGTGTGGAGAAAGCCCACGAGCTTGCAGTGCGAGAGGATAGTTAGAGATCGTTCACCTCCGTCTCCTCCGCATCTTGCACTTCATTTGCAGCCCCTGCGGATACTCGGCCATCTATTCAGCACACCATTGGCGGGTACATCCATACCGGCTCGAGAGAGATGGCTGGTGCGATGGATCTTATCGCTCACTTGCGGCCACGGAATGACCCGGGATCGAGTTGGCCCGGTGTCATTCCATGCTGACCTGATTATGACCCGCAGGTCTTCCTCGTGATCATGATCGGCGGAGCCCACACTGATACGGCTTCGTTGGATGTTGCAGGCTGCGGCAACGGCGGCGGATCCACCACCACGCGCGGTGAGGTGGTGAGGTTTCTTTGATTTTTTTATAGTTACCCGGCTTTTATATCGGCGCTGCGGTCTTGATTAGGATATTTTGTATTAGCCATAGTAGGCAGTGATACCTTTTTTTGTGTTTAGCTTTGTATTCATGTATTAGCCATTTTGGCTATATCAAAAGCTATTCAGTTTATATATATTCAGCTTTTTTGCATATCATGTTTAGTGTCTCCCTTATGTGTAAATGTGTGTTTTTCTTTTGAACTATTGAATTGCTTCAATTGGATAATTGAATTTATTTATGTTGGACGATTGAATCACATTTTGTCACCTCTATGCTAGAACAAATCCCATGCTTGAAACAATTTTTGTTCCATCACGGTTCGATGCTCGACTTAGAAAATTTTTGATGCTAATTCTGCCTTTGCCTCAGTTGCTTCAATAGGTTGTAAATTTGCATACCTCCTTTCGCTTTGTGAAACTATGGGTATGTTGGCAACCTAGGATAGGTTTGAGTTACCTACATTTGAAGACCAATGTTGTCTTCGGAAAAAGAAAAGAAAAGCAAAAGAAAGAAAAGAAAGAAGAGAAAAAGAAAAATAAAGTCGTGAGTTTGCCTTGAGAGCAGAGCACGGTCCAGGAAGGGTGTATAGCGAAAGCCTTTGAAACAGATGCCTAGCCTTGGTGGGGGAGTCATCGATTTGTGTTCGTTACATGGTGGATAGGTAGAATCCCAGCGAATTGTAGATTCTTTGTTTCGAAGTCATTGAGATCAGGGGTGAAGCCCTTTAGAGTTAGTGGTCATTGATCCTTTTGACGATGCCACTACAAACCTTAGTGGTTGGGAGTCATCAGGTGGACCCCAGATTACCGCGGACTTTGGTGAAATCGAATTTTAAACGTGCACCCAGGCAGTGAAAATGAATAAAGAAGGAAGAGTGTATATGCAGGTTGTTCAGACGCAAGGCCATACAGGTGCTAGGTTGGGGAGGGAACAAATTTTGCACTTTATTGACTTAATCGGATACATAAAGACCAAATTAGACTTAGGTGGAATTCAGGGTGGGGATCATGGAACGATATTGGCCCGAAAATTGTTCTTGTATGGTTTTGGTTCTTTCATATCAGTTTTAAAATTTTGATGTCAATTTTTCAGTATAAGGTAATATGTGTATGTACATAAACCTTTTTGACTAATAAACTTTTTGAAAATCACCACATGCATCTCCTTTTTGTTTTTGCATTGCTAAGGGACTAGCAACGTTTCGGTTGGGGGGTGTGATTAGTGCCCAAAAAAGTGCAATTTTGAACCATATTAGATAGGTTTTGAGGTGCTTTTCTGCGCATTAATCATGTCATTTATACCAATTGAAGTGTTCAAGTCTTCTTAGTAACACTTATGCCATTTAGAGTATTTTTGGTTGTTTTGCGGGTTTTGCACACTTTGGAGTTAAATGTGAGATGTATGATGAATCATGAAGTTTGAACTCAGTCTATCATCGGCCGACTGAATCAATGCGACCAAGGCAAAGTGAAGAAAGAATTGGATGTAGTGGAAGACATGGTGAAGATCGATCAACAAGCCGGGGAATTTTAAATACAGTTCTTGAAAAATTTTCGCTAGGATTGAAAATTTCGCAGCAACAAAATTTAGCAACCTGTGAGTACAAATTTTAACTCAAAACCGGATCTGAGTTTAAGCTAGGCCTTATTCGTGAAAATACACGTTTTCATTACTACTTAAAAATTTAGCCCCAGCTAGCGAAATTACCCCAGCCTTAACGAAATTTCCTATTTCGATATGCATGGTGATTTCGCTGCCTAGTGAAATTCTTGATGCATGTGATTCAACGCTAAATCATGTTTTGTAATTAATGCAGTAGACTTCAAATTTGGTGTATTACTCATTGATAACAACTTAGCCAAATTGATAGGTTTTGGTATTTTTCGTGTATTGAGGTGGCCTATATAAGCTCCCTCTTGTTTTGTAACCTAAGCGACAATTTTGGAGGAGAAGAATTTTTGTAAGTTTCATTTGTAAATAAAGTCTTATATTTTTTAATTAGGTTTTGCTTTTTCCCTCTTCTCTCTCTCTTACTTTCTGGCTGAGCACCTCTTGGGGATGACAACTCGAGAGATGCTTGGTAAGCCTCCCTTTCTTTGAAGTGGAAGGTAAGCAGGTGGTGGGGCTTATGCATGTTATCCTCTTGTATTAAAAAACTCTGAATTATTGTATTTATGGCCCTTATCTTCCCTAAATATGGTTAAATAACATTGAATGTCATTAATTTAGCCAATACTCTCCATGCTTTAGGATACAATGCATATTTAGTGTTAGATGCACTGTTGTTCTTTAGATGGTCTTTACGAGCCTCTGAAATGGTATTTAAATGTGGAGTTTCAAGCGAGGGTTGAATAGCGACAATGTTGATTTGGCCAATACTCTCTCCATGCTTCGAGGATCACAGTGCATACTTGTTGCTAGATGCCTTGTGGTCCATTAGATGGTCTTCTGAGCCTACGGAAATGATATTAAATGATAGGCTTTCAAGCTATAAGGGGCCATATGTACCTGTGTTGTGTTACAATGTTACCAGACTCAAATGGAGTTGTTTCAAAGGGTGAGGTTTTCTAGTTAAATATAGATCAGGTTATGCCATGGACTATAGGTGCATGTCATAGCAGCGAGGATAAAGCAGGGACACTTGTTTGCCTTACCAAGTTGGTGACACAAATCTTCAAAGTTAACTTTCCCGTTTAACTTTTCGGTTTACAATTTTCAGCTTTCAAACCATTCCCACTGTTTTTGAAACAAATCAAAAAAGTCGAATGAAAGCCTTACCTTGGTACTTATGCAAATCATTTTTAGGGATGAAAACCCGTCCCAGTGTTCGACCGTGGAACCCTTTATCTTTGCATGATGGCTTGACTATTTGGCGAGTAGTAGGAACAGGTGTATATAAATTTTTGATTTTAGCTCGACTGTTGTGTACGAATGGAGTGCCGTACAATGCAGGCCCGATAACTATTGTTGTGGGGCAAACTCATCAGTGCTTAAAGTCATCACATTTTTAATCGTTTTAAGCGATTTTCATCAAAGGGACAATTAATATGCGAGAAATATGAAGAAACTCACCAATTTGTTATTAACGGGAGTGTGGAAGAAAGAAGAAAAAGCGATGAAAATTACGACAGCGGCGGAGTAAAATGCAGGTTGAATGGCGAAGCATAAATGAAAACAGCTGGATTGATTAATGTTGCCGACTTAGGGTTGCAGTCCGGTTATGAGTCGCGACATCGGGAAAATTTAAGGAAATTTGATGCGGTCGCGACGGGGATCTGAATGGCGATTGAGGATTGACGGCCAGGATTGATGTCGCGACAACAGAAGGCATGAGTTGAAAGCTGCAGTTCATTAAGTTGATGTCGCGACAAGAGATTGATGTCGCGACATCGAGAAGCGGCTCATTGAAGCTGCGAAGACTTGAGCGTGTAGCGACAAGAGATTGTCATCAGCGACAAATCGGGGAGGCGACCATTTGACTGCGAAGACTTGAGGTGATGTCGCGACCTCCAGTTCCTAACGAAATTTCTGTAACACTAAGATGATGTCGATGTGAGATGTTCGCGACATAGGAGATGTAAACGAGGATTTGAAGATCGCGAGTGACGTGGCAGGCCATTCCACTTTGAAATCCTAGCGGAATGCATTGGGATTAGGGCCAGCGAGAAACCACATAAATACTAAATTTACCCGGAAAAACGGCCCATGACGGTTAAAGCGAGCAGAGAAGATCTGAGTGTAGAATATTATTTTTTTCCTTTTTCTTTTCTTTTCTTTTCTTTTATTTTATTTTACGGCTCGATGTTATCGTTTAGAAATTTGAATACGAGTGCGAATTCCATTCTTTTCAAATTAGTACGGGATTGTTTTGAGTTCGAATGAATTTTAAAAATTAGACCTTCCCGGTTCAATTTGCGATGCGGTTCTTTCGATCGGAATGCGTAGCGTATAATTTAGTAATTGAGAACCCGGCTTCCATTAAGTGAATCTTATGCTCGAATTTATCTTTTGGAGTTGTTCCCAACGACTTGTGAATTCGGTTCACAATTTATTTTACGTTTTTTGGGACCGCGTTTGATCACAAATATGAGTTCCTTATACCGTTTAGAATTGTTTTATTTATACGATTTAAAGGAGGTCCTCGGGTAAACCTGAGAGAAGACATTCACGAGAGTTATGAACATTTCTTTGAAGGTATATTAATCTATTTATTTAATTCTAATGAGCTTTAATAAGTTTACTTGGATAAATCCTCTTCTCTCTTGAAATCAAGAACAGAGTTGAATGAGTTATCAATTTAAACGAAGCGAGAGTTCACCTCGGTCGAAGAGTGAAGCGATCTTGTGTTATTTGAAATCTAATCGAGGAGAGGGTGATCTATTACAATTTTGAGGATGAAGTAACTGGGAAGTTGTATATCCTTGCTTGGTGATAACTTGGGAAGCGGAATTATCTGATCCATAAAATAGGTATGAAGTATTGAAAAAGAAAAATACCCAGTTAATGAAATCCACTATTAAAAGTAGTTATCAATTCCTTTTGTATTCGAAAGATCGGGAAAGTATATAATGAGCCCATGGAGTGGAGAGATCGGCTGATCACTTCACGCCTTGGACAGATTTTTAAACGAAATACGAAGCAATTTGTCAGTGTTAACTACAGGAATTGATATTTCACTATAGCACTAATTTTGATGTGTCCTCTGAAAAATAACAATTCAGCGTCCATTTATTTTCTTAACTATTCATTATTCTTTATTTTTTATATTGCGATTTGTTGAGGAAGTTCATTCTTTTTCCTTATACTTGTACATTTACGACTTTTTAAAATTTTTGGACCACCATGTCATGTTGTAGTCGAATAGTATGGAGCTTGAGTGAGTGGGGTAGTTTATTTTGAATTCTTAAGATCTACGTAGGATCGATATGGACTTATATCATTTATTACTTGTGAACTGTGCGGTTCTTGATTATCGGTAAAACGGGCTAAAGCGATTCGCTCACATGAGATTTTAAGTTAATATAGTGGAAGCTTTAACAAGTTTATTGAAGCGCGGATTATACGTGATTAGACAATGGTCAGCTGGTAATAGTGTCATAAATTTGTATATGACTTTTGGTCACGAACTACTTTTGTGGCGCCCAGATTCTTGGGATTAGGTGATAGTCCTTTGGTAGCGATTATTAAGTAAATTGTGTATATGTTTTGGTCGGTCCAATGGGTTTTATGGCGTTGATTCTGCAGGGGATTGAACAATAGTCCTTTGGTAGCAGTGTCGTAAATTTGTGTATATGTTTTGAGGTCGGTCAATGAGAAGTTTTATGGCCTTGGATTCAGGATCGAAAGTATTTAGTAAATCAATATTCGGGCAAATAAGGAAATGCTAATTTGGACATTTTGAAGAAAAAGAACAAAAATAGCTTTTCAAGCGATGGATTAATACAGCCTTAGCGGCTTTATGAGCCATATTGAAAATATTTGTTGACGAAGCTAATCTATTGATACAGTGTACTTTGATTTGAGGAAGATCTTTGGCCATAGGAAATGAGGATACGATCTAATTCCGTAAGACTTGAATTGGAGAGAACACTCGAGGAGCTTAAAGGCAAAGAGTGAAAGCAGCGGCCGTGGATGAAGGATTAAGCGGTGCATCCATCGAGGAATGTGCGTGAAGTACTTAAAAGCGAGACACTATAGAGGACTTATAAATCATTCTCATCGAGATAAATATTTAGTAGTGGCTTGACCCGGTGATAGTGCTAATGATTTTGAGCTCGAGCCCGATACGATAACCATGGTTCCAGGAACCCGATTCAAGTCATCCACTTGAAAATCCCATTGAACACTTGGGATGATTTATGAGAATAGAAAATTGATTAGAGATTGAATGGTGTGAAGCGAGAAGTCATTCGGTGCGAGTTGTTCCCATTCTCTTTCTGAGATATGGGTACATGACATGGTTTAACTCACTACCGTATGAATGCATTGTTAACACTTAGGAGGCGATGGGAGCTTATTTCGGCAAATTCTTTCTCATCCCTTATACGAGCAGACTGGAAATTACTAATTCTAAACATGGGGAAGATGAGAATATGTATACTGCTTGGAAGGATCTTGCTGAATACAACATTAGACCGTCTGGATCTTCGAGAAATGTGAGGAGAAATTTGAAGGCGGAATGAATGAAATTTGAACAAATTGCCGACCATAGAGCTTGGCTGGATGCATTGATACATTGGATGAATAAAAGAAAGTCCAGCTAGAAACTAAAAATAGAGCAGAGTTGTGGAAAGAATGAAGATTGTATAAAAAGAAGAACCTCTGAAATCACATTTAGGGACGACGATATAACATGAATGGAATCAGGGAGTTTCTCATTCTTTTCTCTGTCTTTTATTTTATTTGCATTTTGATTTGAAATAATTGTTAGGATTTTATATTTGATATAGCATGAATGCAAGTTTGGGGGAATTTTTTTTTTTTTTTTATCTTGTGTTGAATATTAGCTATTGTGAATATGGACATAATAGAAGTGTAGTCTTGCATGATAAAAATAAATCGGGTTGTGATCGTTTGAGGAGTAAAATCGAACAACTTTGATATTCTTTAATAAGTGGATTGTTTTTGTTTTGGGACTGGCTGCACAGTTCGGGTTAGCAAGAATGTTGAATTATGAAGAATAATAAGTGGAAAATAAGTCAAATGTGAAATTTAGTCATGCTTAGAAATCTGAAAGAAGAACATTCCTGTCATGGCTTCAATTTTTTTGAGTCCTGACTTAAAAATTTGAAGTCGTGACTCGGCAGTAGTCTTGACTTGATGGCCCGATAGTTAGTAATATTATTCAAAGGCAATGTGAAACATTAAACCCGATTATCTAGTTTCATTGAGAGTCCATGGGCCGCAATTCACCCGAAATTTTGATTTTGCGAGAATAAATGGTCATAAATCTGGCAAACTTATCTCTTGATCAAAGCAAATTGTGCAGAATACTCTCTCGATTTCAAGGAACATGTCGGAGGAAGTAATGACGTGAACCGATCAAAATTCTCAATAAAAAGCCCGCAATCTCAGTTGGAAATATAAGAAGAGCATAATTAGGAATCTCGTTAATCTTCTCATCGAAATTGAAGAAATAATAAAAGACCTTGTTCTTCCCAAGAGCTATGACTCACTATAAAGGATGGGGGAATGAGGGAAGAAAGAGCAAGCGATGAATGAAGAGAAGGGAGAGATGAGAGCAAGAAGAGTCGAGGATTGCGAGCACGGTTTATGGGAATGAATGGAGTCGAAGCTTGAGCCAATTCCATCCTTTGTTCCATAAAATGTGGTGTCATCTAGAGAGTGGTTGATGGGAAGGAATATGGTTAGTTAGAATCCATCGAGCGAAGCTCGAAAGAAAGGAAGACTATTTGAGTTGTTTGCACGACCTTGTTAAGGTCGAATCACTCTTGGAGGAGCTCAAGGTCTGGTGAACCAAATTTTGAAGCGGGGGCTACAAACTTCTTGAGAAGATATAGGATTTTAGAGCAGGAAATAGAGAGTTTTTCTTGAACTTAGATTCTGAAAAAATGTTTGTAAGTAAACGAGTTTGTACAATATCGAAATCTTTTGATATTTGAATAAAATTGTTGATTCTGATTGGTTGATCATGATTTTTAGATTTTGTTTACATTGCTAGTTTAATTTACGGTAGGAATCAAAGTAATTCTTATGTTACGATCGATTTATGCGAAAGAATAGAGGCATGAATAAAGGAAACCCGGAATTAAGTACATATTATTTTGTTCGATTCGAGTGTGGGTGGAAAAATTTGAGAAATTGGTATTCTTGATGTAACAAAATACTTGGTTAAACTATTAATAAATAGGCAGTGAATAAACTCGAGTCTTGAAGAAAATAATACACCTCACATCGACAACACCTTTGGAAACTTTGGCGAAAATAGGGTGAACATTTTTGGGAAACTGGGAGTGATCCATGGTCTAGAACTTGTTGAGTATTGATTGGCGAAATCTAGGTAAGACAGGCGACGAGAGATGATCTGAGGCCATTCTTGGGCCGGTTGAGCCATTCTAGCCATCCACATCATATCTTGATGCATATACCTTAGTTCGAAGTGAGCAGAACAAGCTTGGATTTTCAAAAAAATAAGCCAATGGAAACCCCGACCCGTCAAAATCAATCCTTAAAGTAAAGGAACTTTGTGATTACCCAGGAATGCAAGGAGGAAGAAAGAAATGAAGTTTGGGGGAGTTTAAATTTTGAGGAACTCAAGGAGAAAATACAGAAAAAGGGAATGAAAAGAAAAAGATCTGAATCAGAAAAATATAGCAGAAAAGGAGGTTTAAGGGAATAGGTTTTGTCTGGTGGCCTAACTCTCTTGAACAATTAAGTTCTTAGGGGTGTTTCAACACCTAGTACCCTAATGCCATTTGGTATGGGAGCTACTAACCCAAAGTTCGCTAAGAGAGTTGAAGGCTTTGGAACAGCATTGCACTATCCACACAGTGTGACGACAAGGAAAATTTCCCGGTGGAATTACAGAGTAGAAAAAGGGGCATACGGGTTAAGATTGGAAAGCGATCAAGATATGTCCCCGAACATGAAATTTGGGGAGTTTATTAAGGAACTCTGAGAAAGGAAATAGCGTGGTGAAATTCGGGGTAATCTTAACCTAAAATTCCTTCCATCATACCCATTACCCCGAAGCCCCAACATTACAAGCCTGAAGGACTTTGATTGATCTTGGAGGTTGAATTTTTATATTGATGGATATGATAACAAAAACAAGCATGGGACTTGAATAAAAGTTTAGAAAACTCCGGAAGATTTACCTAAATCATCTGAATTTGAGAAGGATTCTGACACACTTTTACCGAGAATAAGACTTGATAAATAAGTGTTTAAATACATTAGTTTATTAAATTTTGTAATTAAAGTATCTAAATGCTTTATTCTTTCATCGAAGCGGAAACTTGAATTGCGGTGATATCTTTAATTCTAAATTAGAAAGGTAGAATGATAAAAGAATATATAAGATAATCAGAAAAATAATCATAAGAATTTTAAGTTTTGCTTGAGAATGAACAATTTTCTTTTCTTTGCTTGGGAATGACGAAATTTTGAGATTCGGGGGAGTTTCATGAGCTTAAAAAGTCATCTATTTTAATCATTTTTACTGCTTGAGTTTCATACAAGGACAGATTAATATGCGAAATGAAGAAACTCACCCAATTTGTTATTAGCGGGGAGTGTGGAAGAAAGAAGAAAAGCGATAGAAAATTACTTGTGTGGCGGAGTAAATCGGTTCAAATGGCGAGCATAAATGAAGCAAGCTGGTTGATTAATATTTGCGGCTTTAGGGTTGCAGTCCGGTTGAGAGTCGCGACATCGGGGAAAATTGAAGGAAATTTGATGCGAATTCGCGGCGAGTCTGAATGGCGGTGGATTGGCGGCCCCAAAGGATTGATGTGGCGACAGCGAAGGCATGAGTTGAAAGGCTGCGATTCATTAAGTTGATGTCGACCAGAGGTGAATGTCAGCGACATCGGGAAGCGGCTCATTTGAAGCACGAAGGCTTGGCTGATGTCAGCGTGAATATTGATGTCGCGACATCGAAGCTGACTCATTTGAAACTGCCCGAGCAGAGTGATGCTTCGACAAAGAGATCGATGTCGCGACATCGAAGACTGCTCGATTGAAGACTGCGCCAAACTTTAAGTTGAATTGCCTGCTACGTGAGATCAATGTCGCGACATGGGAGATGTCGCGACATGGGAGATGTCGCGACAAGGATTTGAGGTCGCGACTTGAACAGTAACTTGGGCCATTCCACTTTGAAATCCACAACAGAATGCATTGGGATTGGCGGCGAAACCTATAAATACTGGTACCGGAAGAAAGACGCGAGGCGGAGTTGGCGGCGAGCGAGAGATCGGGTAGCGAAGAAGCTTCGTTATTTTTTCCTTTTTCTTTTCTTTTCTTTTATTTTGATTTTATTTTAAAGTTGCTTTCGATGTTATCGTTTATTTGGCTTGATCTTGAATTCCATTCTTTTCAAATTACTAGTTGTTAAAGTTGAATAAATTTCTTAAATTAGACACTTCCAGTTTCAATTTCGCGGTCGTTTCTTCGATCGGAGGAATCTTTGTGTGTAATTAGTAATTGAGAACCAAACTTCCACATTAAGTGAATCTTTATCAGTCGGAATTTGTCTTTTAAGGTTGTTCCCCTTGACTTAATTCGGAGTTCACGAATTTATTTCTGGTTTTGGGTTTAACGTTTTGATCTGAATATCAGTTCCTTATACCCATTTTAAGAATTGTTTTATTGCTCTGATTTCAAGGAGGTCCTCTGAGTGACACAGAGAAGACATTCCTGAGAGTTATGAACATTTCTTTGAAGGTATATTAATATGCTATTTGAGATCTAACCAGGCTTCTATGTAAGTTTACTGGATACAAATCCTCTTCTAAGCTTGAAATCAGAGCGAGTTGAATGATTTATCATTGAAACAAACAAAGGTTCACCTCGGTCGAGAAGAGTGAAGCGATCAGGTGTTAAATGAAATCTAATCAGGAGAGGTGATCTATTCTAATTTTGAGGATGAGTAACTTTGGAAGTTGTATATCCTTGTGTGGATAACTTGGAAGCGAGTGTCACAGTCCATAAAATGGAATGAAGTATTGAAAAGAAAAATGCGAGATTAATGAAATCACTGATAAAAGTAGTTATCTATTCCTGTATTGAAAGAATCGGGAAAATTATATAATGAGCGTGGAGTGTGGAGAGATCAGTTTGTCTTGCTTCGCGCTGAATGATTTTTAAACCGAGAGAAATACCACGAAGCAATTTTATCAGGTATTTAACTACGAGAATTGATATTTCACTATAGTAATAATTTGATGTCTCTTAGAATGACATTAAATCCATTTATTTTCTTAACTATTCGTTATTCTTAACTATTGGTATGAGAGTTCATTCTTTTTCCTTATACTTGCACATTTCGGCTTTTAATTTGAGATTCACCATCATCATGTGTAGTCGAATAATATGGAGCTTGAGTAGTCGAGGAATTGGTTGTTTAGAATTCTTGAGATCTCTGTGGGATCGATGTCGGACTTTTATATCCCTTTTTATTACTTGTAGACACATTGCACTTGCGAGAATATCATACCAAAACCAAAAATTTAAATGATTAAACTCTAGGAGATTTTTAAGTTAATATAGTTGAAGCACAACAAGTTTATTGTGCAGATTCTTTGAGATTAGACAATAGTCCTTTGGTAATAGTGTCATAATTTTATTTGTCTTTTAGTCTGACTAGTTTTATCGCCGTAGTTTTTCGAGGATTGATAACAATAGTCCTTTGGTAACATTATGCGTGAATTTGTGTATATGTTTTGGTGATCAGCAAGTTTTATGGCGTCGTTCTTTGAGGGATTAGACGATAGTCGCTGGTAATAGTGTCGTAAATTTTGTATTATATGTTTTGGTCGGTCAGATGAACTTAAAATTCATCTATTTTTTAATCCATTTTCTATTTCGTTTTAAATACGAAATGGAATAATTAATATGTAGAAATATGAAGAAACTCTCACCACTTTGTTATTAGCGAGGAGTGTGAAAAAGGAGAAAACGTGAAAAGCATAGTGTCCAGTTGGAATAAAGTACGAGAGAAAAATGTGAGAGCGAGAAATAAGCATTTGGTTAACTAATGATCACGATTTTGGATTTGCAGTCCGATTATGTTGACCGCGACATGAAAATTACGAAATTTGATGCGGGTCGCGGCGGCAGGGATCCGCAGATTAGGCGGTACGAAGATTAACCAGAAACTTAAAGAATGATGTCGCGGCTTGACATCATTGATGTCGCTGACGAAAATTGACCTTAACGAAGCTATAGCGGGTTTGAAAAGATGAAAGCTAGCGTGACTTAAGGTACATTTGTCGTGACGGCGATGTCGCGACAGCGGTGAACGCTCGGTTGGGATTGCGGTTCATTAAGTTGATGTCGCGGCGAGAGATTGATGTCGCGACGCCGGAGCAATACATTGAAAACACAGAAGACTTGGGCGAATTGTCGCGTGAGAGATTGATGTTCGCGACATCATGAAGCGACTAATTGAAACATGCAAGCGCGCCGTGATGTCGCGATAAAGAGATCGATAGCGACATGGATGATGTCCGCGTGAGGATTTGAAGTCGCGGTACGAAAGCAGTAACGGGCGAATCGGCTTTGAAATCCTTTGAGGGATGGGACCGGGATGGCCGGAAACCACCGTAATGCTCGGTACCTAGAATAAGCGCGGAAGGCGGAGTTGTATACAGCGAGCGAGAGATGCAGGTGGCCAGAAGGCTTTTACTTTATTTTCTTTTCTTTTTCTTTATTTTGGTTTTATTTTATGGGCCGGATTTTGCTCGTTTAGAGCGAAGATGAATCTGAAATTCCTTCTTTTCAAATTATTATTTGGAATGTTTGAAGTTCGAATAATTTGAATTGACCTTCCCGATTCAATTTGCGTCGTTTCTTTCTAATGGAGAATCTTGTAGCACATTAATTTAGTAATTGAGAAACCTTGACTTCCATTAAGTGAATCCTATAGTCGAATTTATCTTTTAAAGTTGTTCCCAACGACTTGTGAATTTCGGTTCTGAATTTATTTGGTTTTTGGGTTTAACGTTTTTGTCTGAATATCAGTTCACTATACTAGTTTTTAAATTTTTTTTATTGCTCACGATTTGAGGAGGTCTGGTGACACAGAGAAGACATTCTGAGTTATGAACATTTCTTTGAAGGTATATTATTATCTTCATTCGGATCTAATGAGCTTTGTAAAGTTTACTTGGATAAATCCTCTTCTAAAGCGAAATCAAGAGCAGGATGAATGAGTTATCAATTTATGTGAACCGAAGAGTTCACCTCGATTCGAAGAGTGAAGCGATCAGTGTTAGCGTCCTAGTCAGAAGAGGGTGATCTGATACATTTTGAGGATGGTAACACAGGAGTTGTATATCCTTGCTTGTGAATGGCAGGAACCAGTTTAGTCCATAAAATGGGTATGGTATTGAAAAGAAAAATGCCAGTTAGGGAAATCCCTATTAAAAGTAGTTATCTGTTTGTCTTGAAAAGAATCGGGAGAGAATTATATAATGAGCGTGGAGTGTAGAGATCAGTATATCTTTAGCATGGCAGACCAGGTCTGACTTTGAAATACGAGCAATTTTGTAGTGTTAACTACGAGATTGATACTTCCTTTATGTACTAATTTTTGATATGTCCTCTGAAAGATAACTATTCGTCCGTTTATTTTCTTAACTATTCATTATTCTTTATTCTTTATATTGCAGTTTGTTAAGAGTTCATTCTTTTTCCTTATACTTGTACATTTGACAGCTTTTTAAGCTGGACCACCGTAATCATGTTGCTTAGTCAGGAAATGGTATGGAGCTTGTTGTTGGGGTAGTTGATTTTGAATTCTTGAGATCTCTGTGGGATCAATATCTGGACTTATATCCATTTTATTACTTGTAGACCTGTGCACTTGCAGAATATCAGACCAAAACCAAAATTTAAAATGATTCACTAGAAAATTTTCTGGTTAATATAGTTGAAAACCTATGAGTTTATTATTGTAGATTATAAGGATTAGACAATAGTCCTTACTGGTAATAGTGTCATAAATTTACATATACATCAAATTAGTCTCTCGACAAGTTTTATGGCGCGGATTCTTGCGAATAGACAATAGTCCTTTAGTTTGCGATTAATAAGTAAATTTGTGTATATGTTTTGGTCGGTCAATAGTTTTATGTGTAGATTCTTAGGATCAGAAAAATTTAGTAAATCAATATTCAGCGAAAGAAGGAAATGCTAATTTGGACATTTTGAAGAAAAGAACAAAAATAAAGCACTGATAGTGGTTATTTTGGCCACTAACCTTTGCTCAGCAATATTAGAAAATGTTGTTGATCGGACTAATCTATTAATGTAAGTATGTTTGATTTCGAGGACAAATATTTAATGCATAGAAACGAGAACAGTGTGATTCAATGAATCAAAAATTAGAGAGAAAACACTCGGAAGCTTGAAAGATAAAGAAGGCCTTCGACCATAGCGGAGATGAAGAACGAGGATCGAGTGAAGTGCATAGAAGCGGCTAGAAGACCTCGATCACGAGACACAATGAAGTTCTGGAGACCAATTATTTAGGATGAATACTCTGCCATTCAGACGACACGCATTTGATGCCAACAAGCGTGAACTTAAATAACCACTAGTGATGGTCAGCCGACCTCAGTTTCTTAGTCGTCACTTTGAAGACCCCGAAGCGAGCACACAGGAAGATTTCTCGGGATGCATTTATCTGAGTGAAGTTGAATGGGAGACGAGGAAGTCATGTACATCATTACCGTCTCTACAAGAGATCTGATGGTACATGGTATGGTCTTTACCATATGGATCTGTTGACAGTTGGGAGGAGTGGTAGAACTGCTTAGGTAGATTCTTTCCGCAGATCACTCACCTCGAGAGAGAAGGAAGAATCATTGTGTTTTAGCGGGGAAGATGATAGCCTCATTAGCTTGGGAAAGATTCAGAACGGTTCTTGAGAAGATGTCGATGCATAGGATTGACACCGAAGACCCGGATGGACATTGTATATCTTGAATGATATATCAAGGGATCCTACGTGATGCTTCATCTTTGTGGAGCATTGACGTAAAGTGCCTGGGAGAGCGAGAGATACGATCGAGGACTGGCTAAATGCGGTGTAAACTCCTTCGAGTTTTCAATAGGAAACAACAGAGGAAAGGGGATCCTGGAGCTGAGCAAGATGACAACCATGGAGGCCAAGTTGGATGCCATTATTCATAGGATGGACAAGCAAGAAAGGAAGACATACACTGCACATGAGATAGGAGCAGTTGATAGATAATTATTGAAGAAGTCTTGAGAGAACTCTTGAAGAACAATTATGATCTTGAAAAGAGGTTAAGTATGCAGGTGAGCGAAACTATCATTCAGGCTTGATACTAACACACTTGACACATTATCTTGACCTTGAGAACCATGAGAATCTCTCTTATGGTGGAGGGAGCTTCCTGAGGCCAATGGATGAAAACCCTACTGAGTTATCAGCGACCCGCAAGGTTCAGTGACGTGGCCAGAAATGGGAACACGAAATGAATATCGAGGGGTCGGAGGCTGTCATTTGTCAGTCTTTGCCGGTTCATAGGTGATAATAAGAAGGCTGTGAACCTCCATGAACAAAGTTTGCGGGAGTGGGAACTTAAGCGCTGCAATTTTATTTGAAACACCACCCGATGCGTCTGAAGAGCACGGAGACCTGAGTAGGGCGGCTAGCCCACTAACCTGTAACCGGAGGAAAGATGTCTTCCGGCTGACACGAAGAATCAGCGCATGGGTGTGCGAGCTAGGAGTGGGAAGGAGTTAGAAAATATGAAAGAAAAAAATCACATCAGCAAGGAAGAAGAAAGCCCAGAAATGGAAGAAACAGCGGAAAAAGAAAGAAGGAATGAATGAGAAGGATATCGAGGCTCCGGACACATGTCCCAAATTTCCACGAAGGCTACGTAAATGTCAAAGATAGAGAGCGAGTTTTAAGGTTTTGAAAACCTTCGGAAAAGAAATTTAGAGATCGGTATGCCCTTTACAAAAGTGGTGACTTAGATGCCACTCTATGCAAAATTCTTTGAAAGACGATGAGAAAGAAAAGAAAGTAGAAAGAAGGGATTGTGAATCTCAGCTCTACTTGTAGTCTTTGTGATAAAGAAAGAATTGCGGAAAAGATGAAGGATGCAGGGAGTTTAATTCCTTGCATCATTGGAGAGTCGAATTTCGAAGCTCATATGACTCGGGAGGTAGTATAAACTTGATGCTATCTTTGTTGCCCAGCGATTAAGTTTGGGGAGTTTATTCCGCCTTATTACTCTAGTGACGAGACGGTCGATGGTAAACACAGAAAAGAGTCTTGGAAGATGTGATAGTCACTTTTGGGAAATTTGTTTTCCCAGTAGACTTCATCATTAGGACGTGGAGCCAGTTAACAGTACCCTGCTGTTGGAAGACCGTGCAGCTACTTTGGGCGCCACTGGTGACATGCGAGGGAGTTCTTGGGGTTGGAGAGAGTAAACATGGCTTGATAAAACATCACTGAGAATATAAACATAGACGGAGAAAGTGCAATGTAGTTGATGATGTACTACTGACCATAGCAGGATGTTCTATCATTGTAATGCTTAAATTTTATCAATGAAAAGAGATGAATTTTCGGTATATATGAAGATGGGCACTCGATTGTAATACGCTCTGGCGGCTTTCGTGCAATGAGCATGTGTTGAGCGACGAAACATAAATAATGAGGGGAAAATAATGGAAGGGAAATTATTGAAACCCGGTGAAGAGGAAATTTAGTGTTAAAGAGTGCGAGTCATTTGAAGTATTATGCTTACTTAGAATCACCAGGAGAAAACTAGTGATTATCTCTGCTAGACTTAGTGATCTTTGAAGAAACGAGTGCGAAAATTTTAAAAACATAAGAGTCTACTGGCTTGGTCCATTGAAGAGTTGAAGGGTATCAGTCCGTCGATTTGCATACCTGAGAATTATAACTGAAGAAACTTTGAATAATACGTAGAACATCAAGGAAATTTGAATCCCAGGTGATGAAGGAAGTAGTCGGGAAGGTACTCAATTCTTGAGATCTTTGGTTTTATCCATGCAATTTCGAGATAGTCGATTAGGTGAGCCCGGTCCATGTGGTTCGAAAGGTGGGTTTACGTTGATCATGATAAATGAATTGATTCAACGAACGATAGCGAGGATGGAGGGTATGCGCGTGGTCTGGGGAAGAGTGAACACGGCCACGAGAAAAAGATCATTTCCCTTTGCCCTTCATTGATCGAGATGTTGACGAATTAAGCGGGGACACCCTCATTTTGTTTCTTGGATGGGTATTCGAGGATACATTCAGTTGCTATTACTTTTTGAGGACGAAGACCACGTTCCACGTACCCTATGGTACCTTTGCTTTCGAAGGATGCCATTTGGGTACGTATGTCTCTGCTACATTCAGAGTGTATGATGTCGATATTCTCGAGACTTGGTTGAAAGAGGTTATGGAAATTTTATGGATGACTTCAGCGTATTATGGATCGAGTTTTGATCAGTGTTTGAACCTAGAAAGCAGTGCTTGAATGCGAAATGACGGCTAGCCTTGAATTGGAAAAATGCCATTTATGGTAGCGAGGGTATTGTTCTTTGAGCTTTTGAATTACGCTCGGGGTGGAAGTAGACCCGATCAGTATCCATTATCAAAACTGCTACACAGTAAAAGGGTAAACTGCGGGGCATCTTTGGATTTTATAGGAAGTGTAGACTTCTCAAAAATAAGCTAGACCATATGCGGTGCGGAGAAGGATCTGAGTTTAATTTGATGACTCTACTTGAAATTTGCTTTTGAAGAAATCGAAGATCATTAGTTCGGCACCTATAATGCATTTGCACCATAACAGGATCGGGGATTTGATAATGTGTGATGCGGTGTTTGATGGGGCGTCTGTAAGCGAGAAAGAGGAAAATATTGAACCATATGCTATACTAGTAGAGCGTTCGATAAACGCAAGAAAATTACTCGACAATAGAAAGGAGATGCTAGCCATAGTATTTGCTTGTGAAAAATTCGAGCGATACATTTAGGATCCCATGTTGTGTCATACTGATCATGCAACAGTGAAGTACACGATGTCGAAAAAGGCTAAGCCAGTTGATAAAGGTGGGTGCTGCTATTGCAAGAAGTTTGACTTGGAGATGAGGATAAAAGGGGTGTGACGATGTGATAGCTAATCACTTGTCAGTAGAAAGAAATCTTGATGAAGAAGAAAGTAATATTAACAGAGAACTTCCGGATGGTATTTAAGTTTCCTTCAGCTTCCATGGTATCTTGATATCGTGAACTATTTAGCTTGTGAAATGGTGCCTTGAGAATTCAGTTACCAACGAAGAGGAAGCTCGAAGTAGCGACAAAGTATTACATTGGGATGATCCACTATTATTTAAAAGAGTCTTGCGACATGATAATAAGAAGATGTGTGCGAGAGAAAATGAGCGAGGAAAAATTACGAATGAATGCCGTAAATCATGCATATGGGGGCACTTTTCGGGAGAAAGAACAGCTCATAAGATACTACTGTCCCCGGATTTTATTGGCCGCTATCTTCGAGAATTGTCTTGAGTGGTTAAATTATGTGATAGATGCGGAGTGGAAATATCAACAGCATAAATGAAATGCCCCTAAGAGGTATAATGGTGGTGCAAATCTTTGATGTATGGAGAATAGATTTTATGGGACCATTCCCACCATCATTGGGAACCTGTACATCCTGCTAGTAGTTGATTATGTTTCCAAATGGGTGGAAGCAGTGGCTTGTCGAGGAATGTGATGCTAACTCTGGAGTTGTGAGCTTCTTGCGAAAAATATTTTGAAGCGATTTGGAACACTAGGCTATCATTGAGTATTCTTCGGGAAGCCATTTTCCAAACAAAATATTTGCAAAACTCATATTGGTATGGGATCAGCATGTAATGAGTTTAGCTTATCATCGAACCAATGGACAAGCGAAATTTCCAACGGGGGAGTAAAGTATATGAAAAGGCGTGATTGGCGGGAGGATTGGTCTTGAAAACATTGATCCTTTGGGCTTACATGGTACATCCTGAAACTCCCATTGGAATGTCCCCATCTGAAATTGTTCTTGGCAAACCATGTCACCTACCTGCAGATTGGAATACGAAGCGTGTGGGCGTGAAGTTGAACTTTGATTTTAAAGCTGAAAAGGAAGAGGGTGCTCTGACAGTAGAACTTGAAGAATTGAAAATGAAGCTATGATAATGCTAGATACGGATCAGACAAAGAAACCTTCAAGGATCTGAGAAGAAGAGTTGAGGCTTGAGAGCAGGTTACTCTTGTTTAGTGGCGAAATTGTTTCGGGAAAGTTGAAATCGAATGATGACCATTACACGGTGAATTCAGCTGATACATTTGGAAGCAGTGACAATGGGGCGATGCTAGAGAGAAGAGTCAAGGTCGATGGACAAGAGCCAAACACTATCTAAGCAGGGAGGAAGGAATGGAAGAGCTCGAGCAGGTTATCTAGGAAGAAGAAGAACCAAAACAACAAGTCCAGCTAAGGACTCAAAACCAAGTAGCTGATGGGAAGCAACCCATAGAAAATTTTAATTTCTGAATTTAGATTTTGAATTTTATTTAGAATTCACTTTGATTTATTAGTTATTAATATAAGAATTGATTTTTGTGTAATTAAATCCTTTAAGTTAATGTGCAGTACTTGTGTGCAAAAATGTGAGGAAAGGAGAAGAGTAAATTCGAGGACAACCGATTCACGGGGAGGATTTAAAGAAAACGAGAGCGTTATTCTTTTCCACTATATAAATTCTTTGAAAAGTAAATAGAAAATGTGTGTGAATTCATTGTGATTTTGATTTATTGATCTTTGAGGAATTAAAATTTGATAAGAATAAATGCGATATGTTGATAAAATGAAGCGAAATTCTGAGACTAGGTCGCAGCAAGTACGATAATGACGGACTTCAGTCGATGTGGGAAGAAAAGCGGGGAGGTCGCAGCGAGCAAATTCCTACGAAGGAAATTGTCGCGACATCCTGCTCTCTGAGAAATGCTTTGCTATCATAGCCGAGGATGACTTGTCCTGAAGGTTGATTATGTTTCGACCAAGCAATTTTATCTTGTTTTGAGACATCACGAATTTTACTTGGTGGGCAATTTTAAATTTGCCCTAATATTCTAAATGTGACATATAAATTCAATTGGCATTGAAGTAGACATATGTGAAATTTAATGAAATAATCATTAAACGCACATAAATTTTATTGATTGCAAGCTGTTGGAGAGCTTCTTTACTTTACGCTCAAATTCAAGAAAG
Source organism: Tetrastigma voinierianum (assembly GCA_016808115.1). Taxonomy (NCBI): domain Eukaryota; kingdom Viridiplantae; phylum Streptophyta; class Magnoliopsida; order Vitales; family Vitaceae; genus Tetrastigma; species Tetrastigma voinierianum. The sequence goes on along the minus strand of JAEQBH010006314.1, from coordinate 99,742 downwards.
CTAGTTCATCCCTAAACTCCTTATAACACCGATTCTAAAACCCTAGCTCTGACATCTTGAAAGCTTCCTTAGTTTCAAATGACAGAAACACAGGACCAGTAATCTTAACTTTGGAAGAGATCATGGAGTAATATGTGCGACTGGAAGAAACCGACGGGAAGAGCCAGATTGAAGAGATGCCTGAGAAGCAGGAAACTACTTAGGAAGTTTATGAAGAAAGAGCAGCGAAAGGGAAAATCGAGAGAAGAAGAAGTGGAAATTTGTGTCGGGGAGGAGGCTTATTCAGTGGAAGAAGCACTATGCCAAAAAGGGGTTCGTATCAGAAAGAAGATTCAGAAACCCTATTACCCTTTTCAAGGAGATGATTGAACAAAGAGGTCGGAGAGCTTTATGCTGTCAGTCGAACTCTGAAAGCAGTGGTGAAAGAATTCTATTCAAATCTGGTAGGCATGAAGGACAACACTGTGTTCGTCAGAGGAGTGTGGGTACCATATGGAGCCAAGGCCATTAACCAAGCTTATGGAATGGCAGGGAACAAGCATGGTTCCAAGTTAGCTCTTAGAAGCCAGTTTTGTGAAGATTGGCCAGCTGTGTGGAAGCACAAATGGGGCCGAGGGAAGGAAGGGCAAAACTACGAGCAGGAAGCCTCAGCGAGAGGCTAGAGTAGTTCTATATCTTAGCCTCTGTTTGGTCCCAATAAGCATTTAGGTACGAGTGAGAGAGAAGCGAGACCAGTTATGCTCTATGCTGTCTGAAGAGTCTGAGGAGCTCGATGTAGGAGCACTATAGTGGGAATTCTGTGAGGTACCATGAAGGAAACAAGAGGGTGATCCCTCACACGCTGACAATAAGCCCATTTTTTTTTTTTTATGTTTAAAAATTTGGGGTGAAGGTAGTATGAGAAAAAGAAGAAGAAATCCCTAGGACATCGCCACTCCTCTTGGCGGGGTGACGAGGACGAGGCAAAGATAAAGGGGGGGTGTTGATTGAAACAAGAGAAGCCAGGTTGCAAGGCAAGAGGAGAATCAAGAAACTCCTCATGAAGATGTCCTGCATTTGCGAGACAAGGAAGAGCAGGATGAAAAAAGCTATAGATTTCTCCATCCCATAGCTAGATCTCCTAACAAGCAGAACGTGGAAGAGGGAGAAAGCTCGAGAACACGAAAACAATTCAATCATGGAAATACTCATCTCGTCTGAAGCGGGATGGAAGAAAGAAAGAGATTGGGCATCGATAGCAATTTCGAGATGATACATATGAGATAGAATTAAAAAGGAGAGATCAGCAGTGGGAGGAAGAACTACAGAGAAGAGAGGAAAAGTTTGAATCAGAATTGAAAAGAAGGGAACAGAAATGGGAAGAATGGCGAAAAGAAAAGAAGAGCGGATGAAGAGTTCGGCCGTAGAAGGACTTCGAAAAGAAATGGAAGAGATAAAAATCGATTAGAGAAGTTGCGCAACCACGAAGCATTCTCTGACAACGAGTTAACGAGAACGATCAACTCTTGGGACTAATAAAAGAAAGGGATGAAGCGAGAAAGAAAGACAAGGAAAGCATAATTAGTTGGATTCTTTATATGTCTACATTGAAAGATTTTTAGAAAAATATGGAAGGGAGAGACAAGGTGTTAGATGATAACGATGCATATAGGAGGAAGATGTGGCTGGAGAATCTGGATTTGATCAACAACAACCTGTCAAAATTCTTGGAGGTCATGACAGAACTTGAGAATAACATGAACACACTGGGAATGAGACAGAATGAGCTAAACAGGAAGGTGGATCTCTAAGCTGGTGGTACTAGAAGGAAGAAAGAAAAAGAGAATGCAAGAGGGAAGAAGAGAGATGGAAATGAGATCGAGTCGGCCCAGGATACCACTGATCTGGATCCCCCATTATATCTATACTAAATGTGAAAGAAAAAAAATAGACCTATCCATTAAGTTGTCAATCCCTCCCTCCTTCCTATACTGCTATTCTCAACCGTTGCAACAAAATCATAAATAAAATCAGAAATTTGTTTGATAGTGTTTGAGTTCAAATTGTGTGTTTACTTGTTGCTTTTGTTGATAGAAGAATAACAGTAGAATTGGCTCCTGAATGAAAATGCTGAAATGCCATCATGTGAGTTAATTGAAGTAGTTAATATAAAAAGTAGATTGATTAAATTTGTGAACTGCAGAATAAGTGATGAATAGCAAATAATCTGATTTAATTAGTGAAATTGCATAATTGGTGGAAATTTGGGCTGCGAGTTCGAGAATAGAGGATGGTTATACAATTGAAATAACAAAACAATTATTTTGAATTTGTAGTATGAACAGTTAGTTAGGAAACCTGCTGGAAATAACATCTTTGAATTCTCATAAACTGGTATGAGTCAAGAAATCCTTAGGATTAATCACAGTTAATAAACTCAAATTCTAGAACTTGTTAGATTATTGATCAAAGCGATATCTGGTGTCTGATATGAAAGAAATGATGTAGGCCATCCTTGGAAAGTTTATTCGATATCCTTATTTATATGTTGATGCATATACCTTAGTTGGGAAATTGAGCCAAAGCAGGCACTGATATTCTCAAAAAATGAGCAATGAGTTTACAAACCCTCCCCGAATAATCAGCACTCCCGAAGAACACGTGATTACGAGAATTGAAAAGAGAGGGAAGAAATAAAGTTTGGGGGATTTCAAATTTTGAGGAACTCGACGAGAAAATACAGAAAAAGGGACTGAAAAGAAAAAGATCTGAATCAGAAAAATATAGCAGAAAAGAAGGTTTAAGGGAATAGGTTTTGTCTTGTGACCTGACTCTCTTGAACAATTAAGTTCTTAGGGGTGTTTTAACACCTAGTACCTATGCCACTCTGGTATAGACTCTTGTTGAGGATTCATTAGAGTGTTAGAAAGCCTAAAAGACAAAACATAGCACTATTCTGAATGGTAATAAGAAGAAATTCCCCGGTTTGAATTCTGATTAGAATTAGGAGCATCCAGTTTTGAATAGAAGAAAATCGAGATGGTATCCCGAAACGTGAAGTTGGGGAGTTATTTTAAGAAACTACGGAGGAAAGAGGCGTATGTGATCTGAGAAGAGGAATAATGGTAATCTTAACTTTAAAAATTCCATCCATCACACCATTTACGAGCCCTAACATTACAAGCGGAGCACGATTGATTTTGAAGGTTGGAATTACTGCATTAGTGGAGATCAAATATGAACAACGAGCTTATGGAGTTTGAAAAATGGAAAAATATCAAGCGTGAAATCACAATGGTTGATAGACTCATTAAGAAAATGAAAGAAAAAATACTTACATTCAATGGGATCGATTAACTCTTGTTTGTAAAAAATTTCAATACTTTAGTTTTTTTTTTGTGTATACTAGAAAGTAGAATTAACCCTTGAAGGCTGGACTTTCCGCTGGATGTACAGAAAACAATGCATCCCATGTATTTCAATTAAAAAAATTGACTTCTTTTAAGAAAGCGAAACGAGAAAAATGTCCTTTTGTTTGAGAGCTAAACAATTCTCTTTCCTTTGTGAGAGACGAGCAAAACTTTAAGTTTAAGAGTTTGATGAACTTAAAATTCATCTATTTTTAATCCATTTTTCTGTTTGATTTTCATCTGAAATGGAATAATTAATATGTAGAAATATGAAGAAACTCACCAATTTGTTATTAGCAGGGAGTGTGAAAGAAAGGAGAAAAAGCAGTAGAAAAACGCAGCAATCGGTGGAATAAAAGTGTAGAAAATGGAAGGGCAGAAATGAAAGAAACTGGTTAACTAATGATAACTTTGGGTTTGCACAGTCCAGTTATGAAGTCACGACATCAGGAAAATTGAAGGAAATTTGATGCAGTGTGACAAGGATCCGCAAGTTAGGCGGTGAAGATTAACGACTTAAAGAATGATGTGCGACAACATGCGTGATATCGCGACGAACGCTGAAGCTATGGCGGGTTTGAAAGATGAGCTTCTTTGTGACCAAGGCTCATTGTTGCGACGGAAGGGCGATGTAGCGAAGACATCGATTGGAAGGCGTAGTTCATTAAGTTGATAGCCGGCGACATCGAGGCAACGATTGAAAGCCCTGCGAAGACTTGAGCGATGTTGCGTAGAGATTGATGTCGCGACATCATGGCGACGGTGAAACTGCGGCGTAAAGTGATGTGCGACGAGTCGATGTCGCGACATGGATGATGTGCGACAAACGAGGTTAATCCTTATTTGAGCCGGCAACTTTGGCTTGATCCACTTTGAAATCCAGCGAAAGAATGCTTTGGGATTAGGGCCAGTGAGAAACCTATCATCTGTATTTACCGGAAAAGTGGCGCGAGGCGGTTCGGCGACTGAGCGAGAGATACGGGTAGTAGGAAGGCTTCGTTTATTTTTCTTTTCTTTTAACATTTTCTTTTCTTTCTTTTATTTTGGTTTTATTTTAAGGCTGGTTTTATCATTTAGAGTTGTAGTGAATCGAAATTCCCTTATTTCAAATTACTACAGATGTTGAAGTTTCGAGACAATTTCTGGAATTAAATATTCAGTTTCAATTTGCAATCGTTTCTTTCTGATCAGAGGAATGCTGTAGCGTGTAATTTAGTAATTGAGAAACCCAGCTTCCATTAAGTGAATGCTATGGTGGTATCTTTTAAGGTTGTTCCCAACGACCTTGCAATTTGAGTTCACAATTTATTTCTGGTTTTGGGTTTAACGTTTTGATCTGAATATCAGTTCCTTATACCCCGTTTTAAGAATTGTTTTATTGCTTTGATTTCAAGGAGGTCCTCTGAGTGACACGGAAGACATTCTGAGAGTTATGAACATTCTGAAGAATATTAATACGCTGTTGAGATCGTAAGTTGTAAGTTTACTTGGATAAATCCTCTTCGCTTGAAATAAGTAAGGTTGAATGAGTTATCCAATTTAACTTAAGCAAAGAGTTCACCTCAATTCGAAGAGTGAAGCCAATCCCGTGTTAGCTGAAATCTAATCAAGGAGAGGGTGATCTATTCTAATTTTGAGGATGAGTAACCTGGTGATGAGCTTAAAAGTCATCTCTTTTTAGTCCATTTTTATGTTTGTTTTTCATTTAAAATGAATAAAATTATTGTCTTGAAATATGAAGAAACTCACCCAGTGTCATTAAGCAGGGAAGAGAAGAAATAAGAAAAATCTACGTGATAAGTGGATAAAAATACGGTCAGGAGAGCATAAATGGCAATGTTTGAAAATTTGTTGATCTTGATTTTAAGAATCTAATGATCGATTCGGAGGGTGGCGAAAGTCGAAGGAAAATTCTTGCCCAGTCGCGACGGAATCACCACATATCTGGTGAGGAAGCGGAATTTAAAGCGGAGTTGATGTAGCGACATGATGGCCGAATTAGCGACATCATAGACGGCCGATTACAACTATCGCCCGGCGCCCGGTGATGTCGCGACATGATGGATGGTGTCGACCTTTGAAGACACCGGCTGCGAGCGCGGCGCATCTGCGGATGTCGACGCCGAGAGCCGTCTTCAGCGACATTCTGACAAATGATGGGGCGGTTCCGAGGACTTGAGATGATGTCACGACATCGGGGGGACACGTTGATAGTATGATGCCGAGGGCGATCTTCGCGACATGAGTAATGATGCCAGCGACATCGCGGCCCGGCGCGATTGAAGAGCTGCGACGTGATGTAATGTCGCGACGTGAGGCCCAGCGATGTCGCGACATCGGGGTAACTGACTAAAGCGAGAGAAGGCCGCGAAGCTTGACCTCATGGGCGACAAGCTCATTCGCGATGACTTAAAGAAGTACATCCAGCGACAAGAAAAGCGAGATGCGACATGAGCGGTAGCAGGGCTGATTGCTTTTATCCCTGTTGGGGCACATTGGGATTAGGAGCCCCGAGAAAACCTATAAATAGGAAGCTCTACGGATTAGCCTTGAGTCGCAGTGCGTCGAGAGGAGATGCAAAGGTAGCCTAGGCTTCACTTTATTTTCTTTTCTTTTCTTTTCTTTTCTTTTCTTTTCTTTTCGTTTCTTTCAGTTTCCGTCGTTTTTCTGGAGCAGACTGTTTCTGCTCGTTTATTTTATTTCGTTTTACTTTTCTTGGATCTGGATGTTATTTGTTGAGCTAGTGAGCGAGAAATCAATTTCTTTAATTACTACGGAGCATTATGGAATTTCGGACAAATTACGGAATTTGATTTTTCCGATTCCTATTTGCAGTCATTATTGATCGGTAGGATCTTTGTATGGTATAATTTGTAATTGAAATGTTCGTATTAAAGAGAGCGTTGTAGTTAGGGTGGTCTTTCTGTAGAAATTTCCAGCGACTTGTTCATTCGGTTTGTTTATTTACTTAGTTATGGGTTTAGCGATTTGGAATCTGAGATATGGGTTTATTATGCAGTTGGGTGCGTCATTACCACAGATTTCAAAGAAGTCCTACGGTGACACGGGAAGACAATCACGAGAGTAGTGAGCATTTCTTTGAAGGTATCTTAACACTAATATTAGGGATCCTCGAGCTTTGTAAGTTCGATTAAGATAAATCACTCTTCTCACTTGAAGTCGAGAGCAGTTGAATGACTTATCGATTAAGCAGCGGGGAGTTCACCTCGATTCAAATAGTAGGGCGATCCGTGTTAGGCGAATCTAATGAGAAAGGGTGATCTATTTTAATTTAGAGGATGAGTAATCTGGAAGTTGTATATCCTTGCTTGACCGTTAACATGGGAGCTAAGGTTTACAGTCCATAAAATGGGTATGAAGTATTGCAAAAGAAAAATACCCAGATTGAGGAAGTTCTTGTTAAAAGTAGTTATCTCGTTCCCTTTGTGGTCGAGAGAATCGGGAAGACGGGTAATGAAATGTGGAGTGTGGAGAGATCGAAATTTGCACTCTGGTGCCTTGAATGATTTTTTAAACTTGAGATGTCAAGAAATTTATTCGACGTATCTACGGGAATTGATTGTTCACTTTATGGTGATTCTGTGATGTTTCTTTTAGGGATAACTATTCAGCATTCAAGTTTCTTCACTTAGAAATTAGTTTTTATTTGCTCTTTACATTTTAGTTTAGTTAAATGTCATTTCCATTGCATCAGTTTATTTTTTCCAGCTTCCAAGCTGATTATCCCTATCATTTGATTGTCCAAATAGTATGAAATTTGAGTAGTCAGGGTAGTTGATTTAAAAATTCTTGAGATCTCTGTGGGATCGATATCTGGACTTAAATCCATTTTATTACTTGTCGACCTGTGCACTTGCAGAATATCAGACCAGAACCAAAATTTTCAAAATGTTTTACTCTAGGAGAATTTATTTGGTTGAAAAGTATGTGACAACAAGTTTTATAATGCTTCTGACACAGGATTAATTAAGCGGTCCTTAGGTGAAAGTGTTATAGCTTGTATATGTTGATAGTGCCTGACAAGTTTTATGGTTTTGAGTCACGGGATTAGATAATAGTCAGCAGGTGACAATATCTTAATTTTTAGTTGAAACGCGTTCTTGGTCGGATCCAACAAGTTTTATGGCGCCGTTATTATTAGAAATCGAAAGAATTTAGTAATCAATATTCAGACAAAAGAAGGAAATACTAATTTGGACACATAAAAGAAAAAGATCAAAATAGTTCTTTCAAGCGTTGACTAATTTAGTCACGAATTTTTAACAAACCATATTGAAAATAATTGCTGACCGTAATTAACTCAAGTAATGTTAGTATGTTTTGTTTTCAGGAACAAAATTTTAATGCATAGGAAACAGTACCGACCGATTCCAAAGATAATGTAATGGAGGAAAAACACTTAGAAGCTTGGAGGAAGATAAAGAAGGCGTAAACTCCACCATGGCGTATGAAAGACAGAATTTAATGACGAGCATAGAGAAGCAATGTAAGAGACCTCCATCACATACAATGGAGGACTTCTGGAGACCAATTATTCAAGACGAATACTAGCGACGACAAATTACAGCTGAGGTAAATAACTTTGAATTGAAGCTTCAAGACTAATCACTATGGTCCAACAAAGATCGCCATCGTGCCATCCCACCGAGGATCCAAATGAGTATCCCGAGATTTTTAATGGCTAATACGCAAAGCTAAACTTAGTAAGACCAGGTTAAGAACCGCATCTCGTTCCCATTTTCTAAGGGATACAAAGAAATACGTGGTACGTAGTCTTGCCATATGGTCCATGGATTGGATGAGCTAGTAGAGTCTACTGTGCATTCTTTCACCGTCACTCACCCTCCGAGAAGGAGAGAGACTGCGTATTTCAAATAGGAGAAGACGAAAGTCTCCACGCGCCGCTCGGGAGAGGTTTGCCGTTACCGAAAAGATGTCCAATGCATGGGATAGACTCAAGCACTCGTATGATATTGTATATCATGCCTTGAATGATATATCCAAAGGGATCATTGATGCTTCATGCTGCGGAGCATTCAAACGTAAGAGTGCTGAGGAGGCAAGGGATCTGATCGAGGACCTGGCCAAATGCAATATGAAAACTCCTTCTGAGTTTTTAAGAGTGGAAACAACAGAGGGTGGGATTCGGAGCTGAGCAAAATGACAGCCATAGAGCTGGGTTAGACGCCATTATGCAATCGAATGATAAGGTGAAAGAAGACATACACCGCTTCATGATAGAGCAATAAAGGGAAATATTGAAGGGGAATGCTGATAGAGCCGTGGATGGACAATTGTATGAGACTGAAGAGGTGAAATATTTGGGTGAGCAGAGAAACTACCATTTCAAACCTAATACCAACCTACCAACTCATTATCACCCGGCACTGAGGAATCACGAGAATCTATCATATGGTGGAGGGGCTTCAGAAGGCCAAGATTAACCCTCCTGTGGTTATCAATGCTCACCAAGATTCCAAAGAAATAGTGAGCAAAGGAATTGAGCAATGAACCAATACTGTATCGAGGAGGGCCTTGTCCTTTGAAGAACAAATGTTGCAGTTCATGGGGGATAATAAGAAGTTGTTAAACCTCCAGGAACAGAAATTCGCCGAATTGGGAGCGACTGCTACCAATTTTCAAGTTTTTCAGAACACCACTAATGCAACCTTGAAGAACCTGGAGACTCAAGTAGGGCAGCTGGCCCTAACCCTGCAAAGCCAGAAGAAAGATGCCTTCCCAAGCGACACCAAGAAAAATCCTAAAGACTGCATGGCTGTGCAGTTGAGAAGTGGGAAAGAGTTAGGAAGAATGACAGAAAGAAATGACAGCAGCACGGAACAAGCAAGCCTAGAAAAAGAAGAGGAGCTGGAAGGAAAGAAGAAAGAGTGGACCGGAAGGACATCCACGACTCTAGACCTGCAGTGCCATTTCCACACACTACTAAAAATCACCGAATTACCGACCAATTTTTTGGTCGGTAAACAGTATATTTTTGGTCTGCAGAAACCCATTACCGATTTCGCCATCGACCAAATTATTTGGTCGCACTTTCCGGCCGGGTAATTATTTTGTCGATGTAATCAATTGGTCGGTAAATTACCTAATTGAGGCTTTCCTCTCGACCATTTACCGACAAACCATTTCCCTTATTTTCCGACATTTACCGACCATTTACCAACCAGTAAATTTCGTCGGCAAACGGTCTCCAAATGGCTCTGCAATTACCGACCATTTGAGACCATTTGCCAATTAAAATTTTTAATGCCATTGGTTTCCAGAATGGTCTCCAAATGGTCGTAATTACGACCATTTGGAGACCATTCACGACCAAAATTTTTTAATGCCATTGGTCAAGAAATGGTCTCAAATGAGCCGACATTTAGAGATTCATTTACCGACCAAATTCTTCGTAATTATCGGTATATGGTCTCCAAATGGTCGGTAAATTAATTAAAAATTTTTTGGTCGCACTGGGCCTGCAAATGGTAGCAAATTCTTTGGTTAATTAATTTTAAAAAAATTTTTGGCCTGCTTTATTCAGAATTCATCGGTAAATGGTAGCAATTTTTTTATTGCTTTTATATATATATATATATATATATATATATATATATATATATATATATATATATATATATATATATATATATATATATATATATATATATATATATATATATATTTTTTTTTTTTTTTTTTGCCATTTCTGGTGCTTGATATCTTGCTTTTGTTTATAGAGAGTATATATATATATATATATATATATATATATATATATATATATATATATATATATATTTATATATATATATATACATAGCTAAGATTATAAAATAAAGAAAAGTACAATGTGCATGCATATTATATGTGAGTAAAATATATTTTAAAACAAGGAAACTAATATATATACCGCATATATATAGAACAAGTCAAGAGAAAATAAAACATGAATTCCCAAATCCAAGTATAGGAAAAAAGATGCAATACACTCAATCATCCAACCTAGCGGTCATCATCGCGGATGCCGGTGATGTATCCGTCCTGTATGGTGAGATGTGTCGCTTCCACCGGGTAACTGCTCGCCGCTGCTAATCCCGACGCGGCCGCCGCAGTGTCAGCCGTAGGTGCCGGAGTAGATGCCAGAGCCGAGCATTACGCCGAACAATCCGAGGTAGATCATCAGGGTTGAACTGCAGTCCACCTTCCTAACACTTCTTTGTAAGCCAATCAAACGCCAGACTTCAACTCTTCCCATCATCCTCGAGTCGACGCGTCGTCGATCGCCAACTGATATCAGACAGATTGACCGTCCCGAAGTCCTCCATCGTCGAGAACAAATTCGAAAATGGTCCTGAAGATGGAGCTTCATAATCTGGTCGTCTATGCGAGTAGAATGATGATGTCGATGAACCGACGCCATAGACGCATCTTCCTCCTTCGCTTACCGCCCAGTTTCATACCAACTGGATTCAGATCAACCGTGGAGCTGATGACTCGAACTACCCGTTGCACCATCACATGAAGTCAAGTAGACTGAATACGCTTGAGCTAAACAGCCTAACATTTCCTCATATCTCGCCCGATAAACACATGTGTAAAATAAGTATTTTAATTTATCTTAAAAAAAAATAAAGAGAGAAGTATAAAACCAAATCTTTGGATTATATTTTTTTTACATGTTTCGAAAATCATGATAAACCCACAACGCTTGATATCATGAGTGTCAGAACTTACATCATTCTCAGCCAGAACCCTTTCTCCAAGACTCGGGATTTAACGAAAATCTAGCAAGTAGCCCTCAGACTAGGAGCTCACCAAAATACAACATGTCTCAATAACATGGCAACCTGTCCTAACATTTCACACCAACCACACCGGTCCACATATGGATAAAATGAGTAAAATACACTTGGGCCCATACATCACTACTCACAAAAATATATCCACTAACTATATAAATTACCTGCTCAAGTGTTAATAAACTGGGAAATAATTCAAACATATATTAAACCCGTGATAAGAACCTGGAATACGCTTGAGTCGCAGCAGCTAACATTTCCTCATATCTTGTCTAATAAACATGTAAAATAAGTATTTTAATTGATCTTCAAAAAAAATAAAGAGAAAAAATCTTTTCATTATATTTTTTTACATGTCTGTTGGGAATCCAACATTTCACACCAACCACACCGGGTCCACATACGGATAAAAATGAGTAAAAATAAGTATTTTAATTTATCTTCAAAAAAAAAGTAATTTTGTTTTAAAGAACTACATTTGCTGCACGAGATCTCCGATCAACAAAAGTCTCGATCATCAGCCCCTTCGTGTAAGCCAGATTCGAATAAGCGAGGAGCACCGGGCTTACCCTCTCAAGGTCTTTAATTACAAACAATACATAATGCTAATTCAAATGAAAAAAATCCTTATGATAAATGAAAATAGGCATAATTGAACACACCACAAAGTAATAAACATAAGAAGGGAAATTAGAAATCATACCAATGCTCGTTAGTGCTCACGCATAGAGCGAGATCCACAAGTGTGTGTAGACATGCCACTACCCTCTCCAGCCCGCTCTGAGCGACGATTGCCGCTCTGTTTCTCACACCTCTTCCTATAATCAGGATCTTCCCATCTTCTCCGCCACTCCTGGAAAACATGATCGGGGACACTCAATTCTTCCTTCTTCTTCAACCATTTATCTTTGACCTCGCATACGTTGTCTTTATACCGACCGGGCAAAGATGTTTGTAGTAAACAATCTTTCGATCATTCTGACTCGTGGTCCACCTATAAACTTTCAAGAATTGTACTCAAACATATTTCATCGTTGAACAAAAGAATAAATAATTGATGTAAAAATGTTAAGTAGTAATATATACCTTAAATTCTCTCCAAATCATCAATCGGTCTCTATCTGTCAGTGACTTCCAATTATGTCCATGAGGTTTAAAGGACTTTCTGAAAATTGTCCTCAGAACCCTAGAAATTGGACCAGACGGCTCTAACTTCGTCCTGTAACCCAAAATTTCATAGCAAGTAAGAAATAAATTAATAAATGGATAAATCCACACAGCGCTGGCAGGCCCACCCACTGACAATATCAATCACCGGCTCAAACCGAGCAACAGAGAGTCTCATCTGTGAGGGGTGCTCGAGGAAGACTCTCCAACATCTCCATCATCTCCTCCCATGTCTCTTGGATCATTCATCACAATCTCGTGATCATGATGTGGATCATCACGGATCCCGATGCTGCGGCATATCTCACAATATCCTCACCATGGTCCACTGACCTCGACCCTCTAACAGATCAAGTACACCGAGGCATCATGGCCTCTACTGTAACTTTGCACGACCGGGCAAACGTGCTGCCTCTACCCGCCCGCACGCAAGCAACTGCTTAAAAATAATAAACAACACATTATTGATTAGTAAGCATCAAGTAAAATACATAAGGCAAATGAAAATAAACAAAACATGATTAACGAATAAATAACTAAAACTCACTAACTACTCATTCTCATCGAATCATCTAAATCGGGTTCGCTCTTCTTCTCGCATGTAGTAACATCATTTTCAAACTCTCTTCATCACCGCTTTCTTCCTCATTATCAATTAAATGTTCATGAACATCTACATCCCCACTTGTATCCATCTCAGAAGATGCAACTAAAAGGACGTCTTCGTCCCCCACCACAGCTTCGATTATAACATCATTGTCATCATTTTGAAAAGCCGGTTCTATGACATCATTACTTGGTGATTCGGGGATGTCAATTCAGCCCCAGCTTTGATCTCGCACTACGCCTTTCCAATCCATTCTAGACCGTCCGACCCCAGACATTCACAATAATAAACCCGTGATGCTCAGACCGCTAAGACAAAAAGGTTCATACTTGTTGAATCGTTTTTTATCGTGGCACAATTTTAATAAATTTATATCGAGGATGGACAACCATACCGACATGTGGTGTTGGGTCGAATCCATTCACATTTGAATAAATACAGTTCTTTTAACCGGGAGGGTTTAAATTTAACTCGATCACTACCCGTGAGTCCCGTAATAGTTAGATTCGGTTTCATTGTATACGGATCCTTTAATGCATACCCCCATATTGTCTGTTGCCCAGTAACTCCCATACGATTCAGTGTGAAATTTAAAACCATTCACATAGTAACCGTTGTAAGTTCTAACCTCTTAGGACCTCGTGCTATAGTTCAAGATAATGATCGAAATTTTATTTCCAGACGACATGAACCCGTAATTCGGAAATCAATGCATTATTGAGATTACAATTATAAATTTGTATCAGAACATTACAATTGTTTTGTGATTTTCATGTTTAGTAAAACATACGTATTTTTCAAAACCACGATGGAAATTTTACCACAAGGCATTGACACCTGGCCATTCAAGTTCGAAACCGCTTACGCTTTTTCTGTAACGAATACACTTAAAATAGAAATGAAATTAGAGAAAATGGATACATTGAGAGGAAATAGTAAATTAACATGCTAAATATATCCTATTTGACTTTTAGCAACTACTTACTTATGAAATGGTTGAACCTCTCGACAATTCATTAGGACATATAGACGAAATAAGAAGATATTCTATTGTCTCGCAGATACCGCTTTCCCTTCGCACCGATTGCTTTACCCGAGAGGCTTTGAAAATTTCAAATGATAATGTCATCCACAATGTCATCAAGACAAACTCTATTCCGCTTTGTCCTTATGGAAGAGTTGGATCTCCTTCTTGAAATAGAATGATGCGAATTTAAAATTTCATCCATAATATACCCAATTGATATGTAGTAACCCTACTGAAAGCCTTGTTCATGATTTTATGCTTTATTTTCCTCAAGTATCTACAAGAAGATTATTGAATATTATAAGTCATGTATGTGTGTGTGTATATATATATATATATATATATATATATATATAGGAAAAGAATTGGTTGAGTGAATTAATATTACCTTCTCCGAGGATACATCCAACGATAATGGACTGACCAAGAATCTGAAGCCAGAAGCCAAGTGCACTGGAAGATGTCCCATTGAGTCAAAAACTTGAGGGAAGATCTTCTCAAGATTGCATAAGATAACAGGAATTTGTCTATCCAGATTCCTCAACTCCTCATCACCAAAGATGAAGAAGTCACATGAAGAATAAGGAAATCTCACACTGGCTTCTCCCATATATTCTATTTTTGCAGAATTTCGAAGAGCGATTGAACAACCCTTGCATGAATACATGACAATCATGACTCTTCATACCAAACACTTAAGTTTCATCCACACATCTCCCCGCATTAGAAGCATAAATCCATCCGAAATCTCGGCTTTTACCCACCCAACACATCCTTCTTCTGTGATTTATTCAGAACAAATGGCACATCAGGGTATTTATTAGTGACAAGATTTTGTGCAAATTGAGGACGACGACAATATTTATTCAACTCATCTCTTGACTTGTACGTGTCCTTAGTTTTCCCCCCGAATGTTAAACACCTGTGATTGAAGTGGCCATTATCATAAACACATTCTTCTCGATATGCATAACATCAAGATCAGGCTCGAGCAAGTGTTCACGCCGCAGGCAAATCCCAGAAAATACTTCTCTATTCCACCCACAAGTCTTAGATATAGCTGCATTCACAACCTCAAGACGACATCTATCACCTTCCTCAACCTCTCGTTATTCAAATCCTTCGGCACTTCATCCCGCATCTAACACCCGAATTGTTTAGTAACCTTCTATTCTTAATGAAGTCTCGTGTTACGTCGATACGGATGATTCATGGGCAAAAACTTCCGATGGTTGTCGAACTATGACTGTTTCCCGCTCTTAATTAATCTAAAAGCATCAGTCTTCCATACAATGCGGACATGCCAACATACCAGCAAAGATTCCACCCGCATCATCACGCTGAAAGTCATTTATGGTCCACATGAGGGCGTCATCCGAAAATTTTGGCCGCTTAAATATCATGTTTGAACCCCAACACCCTACGTACTTTTCAACCCACTATCAATGGTCGCAAGAAAACATCTATCTTCCCTTGATTCGTGGCCCCGCACTAACACTAAAAACATAAATTCCTCCTTCATACATAAGTCCGAGGCAAGTTATACGGCGCGTCACTACCACAGCTACAAAGAATATTGCCGCCCAGATTGACTAAACGGCTGAAACCATCAGCCAAATAAACCCAAATTTCTAACATTTCGAACTTCGTATGAAAATCGTGTGGAAACACCCATCAAAATGTTTCCGCTAGGGCATCGAAGGGTGACACATCTTACCGTCCTCCATATGATGCTCAATGCCACCTCATTTCATTAGCCGCTACTGCTGGATGCATACAATCTCTCGCAACCTAGGTGTTATTGAAAATAGTGCATCTTCTTATACGGCACCTCAACTTCCGTATATACACCCATTTCTAACCCCTAACCTTTGCTTGTATCGAGCATGCCCACATTTTACAACCGGTTAAGGTCACTGGCCATCACCCCAAAGATATCAAGGCCAATGAACACACAACAATGAATGACCTGCACGGTAATCCCAACCCTAACTAACTTCTTCGTGGCCGTAGAAATCCAATGGCATCAGACATTCAGGCAACAGCTCTTTTGAATGAAATTAGACATATCATCAAACCGCGTCTCGCGAACACCTCAGGTTCCAGATTTTATTTCTAACATCCTCACGGCCAGCAGATAGTTGAGTATGCTTAGAATTTCCTCATATACGTTTGTCTCCAAATAATCATGTCATAGAAATTCCTTGCTTCTCGCATTGGGTTCCTCATCCAAGTTGAATTCAGACCCGCAAAGATCACAAACCATTCTATTGCAGATGCAGCGTGATTCATATTATCTCGAGACCATCCTCGATCGCTCATCACGACATCCGTGATCGAACTTGAACACCTCCGGTGGACTCGCTTCTCACCATGGTATATCCAAACATAGTAATCCGCACAAACCATTTCTATACAAATGCACCTTCACAACCTCAACATTCAAAACTTCATTCGACATTTAACTAAAGTGCAAGGACACCTTATACTGCAAGCACCATTCACACACGCAGATGTCTCGCATTTAACGCAACAAATTCATCAACTTTATCCCCATTCATTAGAGAACATTCCATTCACTATCTCGACCGTACATCCATTCACGATCGTTTTCCATAACTAGTCACAAAAAATCAATTCTAGTAAAACAAACACGATCGGCCCTCAATTATTTTTATGTTCATTAACC
This sequence comes from Tetrastigma voinierianum, assembly GCA_016808115.1. Lineage (NCBI taxonomy): Eukaryota > Viridiplantae > Streptophyta > Magnoliopsida > Vitales > Vitaceae > Tetrastigma > Tetrastigma voinierianum. The sequence continues at coordinate 83,040 of JAEQBH010006314.1, read as the reverse complement.
ATCCATTGTGGTCTGATAAAGTTATATTTACAAGGTGATATGCAACCTACTACACATCCACCTCCACCTCCACCTCCCCTTCCACCCGTCCAACGCTTCTCTTTTCTCTCTTCAATAGGCTCGTCCTAACTATTTACAAAGTTACGTTAAAAAAGATCAATGACAGAAGGAATTGTTATGTATGCATTTCGCAGCCTCTCGCGTGGTTCTCCAAGTATTACTAATAAGATATATAAATAATAATGCATAATCGGCTTGATTTAGCAAATTGTAACATTATTTATATATCCTAATGCACCAAGAACAACGAGAGCAAGAGGCACCAAAATGACACATAATATATGCAATTTAAATTAAATCATGATCATTTAATTAACGCCCTTTCAGAACTCGTCTGACTGACAATCCAATGTATACAAACTTCGCTGTAATAATCGGACGGATGTATTCTACTTCGCTAACTATATATCATCCAAACGACAACTATAATCGCTTACGATGATGCATTTCAAATCGCTGCTACTAGAATGCAGCGATTTCGTCGATTTATAGGAAAATTAATAGATATGTTAACGATTTCTTCCAATTTAATCCTATCACATGTTATTATATCCATATCATTCATAACCATACTATATCATGTAATCAACTCATATATATTCCTATAAATTCCTCATTCAAGTGATTAGTACACTTAATTTAATCTAAATTTCAAAATATAGGTACCCCAATGCTATTAAATAGCATATGGTCAGACTTGGATAACCAATGGGCTTCCATAGAGTCATAGAACACCCAACCAAGTTTCTTATGAAGGAGCTATGCATGTTTTTAAATCATGAAAAAATCAGCACACTGCAGTACTGCAGCAGCAGGTAGGGCCACTACTCTTTTCTTCATTTTAGGATAGATATGGACCTCAATTTTTATCAAGCTATTTGGGTGGATTCTAGAATCAAAGGGCTTTCCATAGAGTCATAGAACACCCAAATCCAAGTTTTTAAGTGAAGGAGTTATGCATGTTTCAAATCATGAAAATTCAGCACTGCAGCAATTGCAGCAGCAGGTAGGGCCACTGATTTTCTTTCATTTTAGGATAGATATGACCTCACTTTATTTGCCATATTTGGGTAGATTCTAATTAAAAGGGCTTTCCATAGAGTCATAGAACACCCAAATCCAAGTTCTTATGAAGGAGTTATGCATGTTCAAATCATGAAAAACTGCACACTGCAGTAATTGTAGCAGCAGGTAGGCCACTGATTTTCTTCATCTTTAGGATAGATAGACCTCAATGTTTTCTGTATATATTTGGTGGATTCTAGACTAATGGGCTTTCCATAGAGTCATAGAACACCCAAATCCAAGTTCTTATGAGGGAGTTATGCATGTTTCAAATCATGAAAAATCAGCACACTGCAGTAATGCAGCAGCAGGTAGGGCCACTGATTTTCTTCATTTTAGGATAGGATATGACCTCAATTTTTATCAAGATATATTTGGGTGGATTCTAGACTCAAAGGGCTTTCCATAGAGTCAGAACACCCAAATCCAAGTTCTTATGAAGGAGTTATGCATGTTTCAAATCATGAAGAAAATCAGCACACGCTTTGTGAATTGCAGCAGCGCAGTGGCCACTCGATTTTCATTTTCGGATAGGATATTACCTCAATTTTTATCAAGCTATATGGAAGGATTCTACACTAAGGCTTTTCATAGAGTCTAAGAACACCCAAATCCAAGTTCTACGAAGGAGTTATGCATGTTTTCAAATCATGAAGAAAATCAGCACACTGTAATTGTAGCAGCAAGGCCGCTGATTTTTTCATTTTAGGATAGGATATGACCGCAATACGCTGTGAAAGCTATATAGCGGGGTGATTCTAGACTCAAAGGGCTTTCCATAGAGTCTAGAACACCCAATTCCAAGTTCTAATGAAGGAGCATGCATGTTTCAATCATGAAGAAAATCAGCACACTGCAGCAATTGCAGCAGCGGCCACTGATTATATATGCATTTCTTGACTCATAAATAACAAAGGTCAAGGATAATTAATTTTACCAGATATTGTGGAGTGGAAATAATTATGTTTTTGCAGTACTCAAAACTTCAGCAATTTACACAAAGTGAAACTGATACTTGTGTAAGTACGACATTGCACCAAAGCAATTGCCCATTCTCAAAGGATATGGACGCAGTTTAAATTACACAAAGCCAACTACTCAAATAACAAATTCGAGAAGTGCATGACCATGTTTGCATATCTAGTGCAGGTATATAAATGGCCCATTCTTGTTCAAGGAAAAGAAATATTGAATGATACTTGGGAGCCGAGCCAAATAAACAAGCTGTAAGAGAGAAACTTAACTGGTCGCCTTCAACAAAGCCAAGCCTTAAATACCGTAAGTCACTGCCAGAAGTCTGGATTTCTCCACTATTACTTCAGATGTGCCTTCGTGATCCAAGTTTAAATCCTTAAACAGAGGAATGACTAAACTCAATACCATTTAGAAGCATATGCCTCACTCAACCAACAAATGCACTAGGAATGACTAAGTAACAACATTCCTAATATTGGAATGTTGGAAATCTTATTCTATAACCTGCATGTGATATTTAAAAATTTCGCTAATTTCATTTCAATTCCAATAAAAAGGCAAAAGAAAAGTTGAAATCAACAAGTAGAATAACGATGAATGCATCAAAAACAACCTATTCATGTTAATAAAGTTCACCAAAATTCACATCTTGAGAACATGGGATATTAGTGTATGGACAAGTCTAAAAGAATGACACATCAAATCCTTCAACCCGCCAATCAAGAAATAAAATGAAATTTCACTTAAATATTCAAATTCAGGCTCAATTGATCTCAATCTCTAGAATACTACAAATTCCAAAATCATTTCTGTAGTGAAAGAACAAAAGAAAAAATTCATGAATATTACACTTTTTAAACTTAATGTTACCCCAAAGTAAAACATCTACCAACTGCCAAGAATCATCAAGCCACGTTAAATTACGATATGTTGCTTTACTTCCCATTTTGTCCCTCACTCCACCATTTTAGAACAGGGGTAATAATTTTTTCCTTAATGCACAAGTTATTCTTCTTAATTAGAGTGGAGATCAATTATAATGTAGCGGTGCAAAACCAAGGTCGTAAACACAATATATTGAAAGTATACAAGTGACAAACAAAAAAAAAGCCAACTATAGTACCTCAGAACTCTATTTTAAGAAGAAGAGACTCAACCAATCTATAAAGATAACGAAGAAGCCGGGCTTTTCTCGTCCATATCCTAGTACGAACTCTGAGACCACATATGCATATAAGTTGAGGGAATCCTAAAGATCTTAGATAGCACATCGCTCACCTTCAAAAGTTCTTTGATTTTTCTCCTCCCAAACTGTTCATAAATTTAGAGGAAACCCAACCGAGCCATTCGATGAGAATGCCTTTTCCTGTTTAAGAAAAAGAAAAAGAAAGCACCTACAACTTAATTGTATTCTTAAACATTTTGAGATCTCCAAATCGTGCTTATCACCACTCTTAGAGATTGTCATCTTCATGCAATATAAATAAAACATAAATAAAATTAAATATAGAAGAAATTAATAGTCCATGAGTAAAGCATTTTAAAGAAATTTTGGACCATCTGGTGAAACCTGCACTAATACTTATCTGGAAACCAGCAAGTCGGTTATTATGAACTATATGATATGGGTTCTTTTAGGGCTTTCGGGCCCTACACTTTATCATATCTCACATGAACCCACTCTCATCTTTCTCTCTTTTTTCTGGTTCTCCTCATTGAAATTTGCATCTTTTTTATAACTGTGATGTCCGCTAGCTTTTACGTAGCCATAATTTTATAATGACTCAAAGGGCTTAACACAAGGAAGCGTGTCTACATCTTCAATCGCCAAACTCAAATCTATCATGGCTCATAAGTGGTTGGAAATATGCCCACACCGCAAAGATCGGGCTGATATTCAAATGCCGAGGTTAAGAAACCATTAATAGGACTACAATTATAAACTCTATTTGAAACTAACATCAAGTTCATATTGGTATTCAAAGAAAGTGGATGTTAGAAAGGGAAATTTGTGGTTAGTTTCAAGTCCAAACCTTGCTGATGAGACGACCACCAAAAATATGTTGCACTAAGTTATCATCTGGGGAAGGCGAGTCTCTATCCTGATTCATCAAGTAAAAATTATCAAGTCTACCTAACAGGCACTGCAAGAATTCATGAGCATCTTCCACCTGGTATCTCTGGAAACAAGATGAAATCTTCCAATTTAAAAGTTAAGAGTCACAGCAAGACAGCCCCTGAAAATTCTAGCATCGAAATCTCAAACGGATCTTAAAAACAAGTATAAATGTAATAAATGAAAGATTAAAATCACAACCCATCGTCAGTTGAGGAGAAGGTCAGATACAAAGATATAGGAAAATGACTCAAACCAATGTTTTATGTTCTAAAATTAAATAGCGGTATAATGTAGTAATAAGGATTTATATATATATATATATATAATTGTAGTAATAAGTCCTCTGTGTTTTGTAGCCATGTAATTCACTGCTTTTCATGTTGAATGCTAACACATGGTTCCAAGTGTTGTTGTGTCTTTTATCTCAAGGTGTGTGACACACTCAATGATCTCTTTAGCCGACTCGCATATTGTGGAAAATTCACTCAGGACACGTAGCCGATATTCCAGAATTTGCAAGCCTGGATGGGTTCAACCTTTTGTTTTAAAATATCTCTTCCTACTTTGTACAAGAACACTTTAATTGCAGATATCAAAACTATTCTATTTCTCGTCTTATTTGTTTTTCTTGTCATCATATATATATATATATATAGAAAATTATATTAAAGGAAATGTTTTGAAAAATCTCAAAAGAAATCGAAATCGAATACAATTAAAAGTATTTAGGAATGTACACGCTATAAAACTGAACTTTTGAGATGAACTTGACCTCAGAGGACTTATTACTACAGTTTATAAAATAAAATAAAATAATTATAGTATAAAGTTAATGGCAAGAACCTACAGTGACCCCGAGAGGACTCGACCAGGACTATTGAGCAACCCCAATGCAATGCCTTAGACCAACTCGAGCTACCCTGGTTATTGAAATTTGCATCTAAGAAACGATATTAACTAGCTTTTGAGTTACACACCTGGATTTTTTCGCTTAATTGATCTAATATTACATTTTCTAGTTGTTATAAATAATAATTACTGCATTACTGGCATAAAATCAGCAGCTGGAAAATAATGACCTTAAGTCCCTTTCATGGGGTTAATACATGTACCCAAGCTTCAAAATATTGGCAAATGAACAAAGCAAACATGCACAATGTAACATTTAACAACAGTCACACCACAAATATGTTAAATTCTCATCTATCCGGGTTGAACTTTCAAGGCGCCCACACGCTTCAACCTTCTTCTTTTGCTTTCCGTAGTAGAGATCCGCGAAACTAAACACAACCTTGAATTGAAACTAAAATGAAATGCACTTTAAATGAAAAACAGAAGAAATTAAATGAGAAATTGCTAAAGTAACTTCTTGTCCTCAAGCTACTGCGCTTTAAATACCCGGTTAAATGTCTGTGAGTTTGTAGGTGATGAAATAGGAAATACTTCCTCCACCTTGCTAATCCCTTGCATTAATGGAAAGATGTAGTTTAGTCATAATGTTTTTCTTTTCTTTTGATAGGTAAAAAGAGAATGGTTAGTCATAAAATATGCTTTGAAAAACAAAATACTAATAAAAATGCTATCACCAGTTTTTAACAAGAAATTCTATCAGCGATATGCCATGTAATTCTTAGTGATAGAATGAATGCACTAGGAAGCCGGGTTCTATGATTGGCTAAAGTCGAGAGCAAGCAGTTCTAAGTAAATAATAAGCGTTCGGCCATTTAGCATAAGCGAGTTGATTCAATTGATTAACCAGTGTACATGACATTGGAGGATAAATAAAAATCGGTATAGCATTAAAAGAACCTAGCTTTCCACATAGCCAATTTCCCCAGCATTACAGTGAGACCTCGGAAATTCTCTTATACTTCTCATTGATACGGTTAATAAACAAACATCGCTAATCACTTGTAACCATTTTCCCTTGAGTTTTCTGGAGACTAGCAATGGGCAGAAGTGCGGCATTTCACTGACTCAAGACCGCCTCGATATTATTCCCATGCGCCATGAAAACCCGGCAAAGCGAGTGTGAGAAGCTCCCAACGGCGGTTCCCGGTGAGCTTCAAATCTCGAAGCCACAAGTAGTGGACACTAACCCATTTATGAACCATGAAATAGAAGTTAAAAGAGATGAAAGAAAAGAAATAAAAGAAGTAGCATTAAAGAGAGATAGTGTTGATTATGAGAGGAGGTGGGCGTCGTGGTGGTGGTGGTTTGAAAGCTTGGCCCCGTTATAGAACCAGAAAACAAAGTAGCTAAATAAAGAGGTAAACTTTCAAATATGGTTCATTATCATCCCCAAACACATTAGCACAGTTAAGCAATCGGGTTACCCAACATCTAATCAAGGGAAAAACCCAAAAGCAAAACCAGAAAACAAGGAACCGAGCGAGGTTTGGCTAAATAACTAACTTGGCGTAAAATCAAAAACCTGACATACCCGATAAGAACCATTTGAGTGGAACAAGCGAAGGGTAGAAGACTTACCAATATGAAGAAATAGGTTCGGTTAACTTAAAAGCAGTGCGGAACTCAGCGACAAACGGTGCGAACTCGAGCCCAACCGCAGTTACCGGCCGTGGATGGACGGATCGAAAACTTACGATTTAAGGGAGAAACTCTGGAGCCATTTACCGACCACATATTTGATTGGTAATTAAGAATACAGATTTACCGACCAATTTTAATGTTAATTTATTTTTGGTCTTTAATTGGTGAGAATTGGTGGAAGTACCGACCATTTACCGACAAATAATTGATCGATGATGCTGAGGTTAAAATTTTTTTTAGTGCGTTTGCGGAGCCATTTTCATATAAATTTATTTTGGTCGTTAATTGGTCGTGTGGTCGGTGGCCACGCGCCATTTCCGCTAATTCTGGACCAATTTATGACCAAAAAATTATTTGGTCGACCAGTATGGTCGATGTTGGTCGGAAAATTGGTCGGGAAATTTATTTTTTGACCAAACCCTTTTTGGTCTCTAAATGGTCGTGATTTGGTCAGTAATTACCGACCAATTTTTAGGTCGGTAATTTGGTTGGTAATCTGGTTATTTTTAGTAGTGACGGCGCTACTTGAAGTCGAATGAAGAAGCTGCAAGGTTTCCTAAAGACCTTTCGAAGCTAGAGATCGGTATGCCCTTCTTGAAGTAGTGACTCAGATGCACTCTAACAATTTGAAGTTTTCTTAAGTAGAAAGAAAAGATTGTGGGAGAAGGATCGTGAATCTCAACGCTACTTGGTGCTTTGATGAAAAAGAGACTACGAGAGAAGATGAAGGATCGAGGGGAGTTTTACAATTCCACTGTATGATGGGGAGTTGAAATTCGAAGGCTCTACGGCTCGGGAGCTAGCATATTGATGCCTCTACGTTTGCCAAACAATTAAGTTTGGGGGAGCTAATCCCCACTACTATCACTCTTGAGGATGAGCGAGCAGGATCGATGGTAAAACACGAAGAGTCTTGGAGGACGTGTTGGTTACTGTTAGGAAGTTTGTTTTCCCAGTGGACTTCATCATTCTGGATATGGAGGAAGATTCACAAGTACCTCTTCTGTTGGGAAGACCATTCCTAGCGACTGGAGCTGCTCTGATTGATATGCAAAAATGAGTCCTTACTTTGCGGGTTGGAAATGAAGGCTGGCGCTTTTGATTTGATCAGGGTATGCGGGAATATAGACAAACCCGAGGAAAAGTTGCAATGTAGTTGATGATGTGCATGTGCTCGATGGTGTTAACAATGATTGTAATGATCCAAATTTTTATTAATGAAAAAAGAGATAATTTACGATTATATCAAAAGATGATTGCAGTGTCCACTCTGGCAGTTTTCATTCTATAAGCGTAATGAGCATGATGCTAAGCGAGATGAACAAGGAAATAATAAAGGAGAATTCAACAAGAAACCGGTGAAGAGGGTTAGTGTTGAATGAGCTGCCAAGTCATCCCCGAGTATGTTTATTGCTAGAACCACCTCGGAGAAAACCGGGTGATTATCTGCTCTAGGCGAGTGATGAGGAGGAGCAAATTGTTCTCGAGATCTTGAAGAAGCATAAAGGGTCACAATGAAGCTGAGTGCATTGAAGAATTGAGAGGGCATCAGATCCATCCATTTGCATGCACAAAGATTCTGGCACGGAAGAAACTTTTCAAGGCCAGCGTAGAACATCAAGAGGCTGAATCCGTAATGAAGGAAGTGATCAAGAAGGAGGTACTGTTAGCACAGATCTTCGGTTTATATACGATCTCAGGATAGTCCTTGGGTGAGTCCAGTCCATGTGGTTCCAAAGAAGGGTGGATTTACTGTGATCCGCAATGAGAAAAATGAATTGATTCCAACAAGAACAGTGACCGGTTGGAGGGTATGCATTGATTACAGGAAGTTGAACACAGCCACCAGAAAAGATCATTTCCCCTTGCCCTTCATTGATCAGATGTTGGATAGATTGGCAGGACACCCTCATTTTTGTTTCTTGGATGGATATTCGGGATACAATCAGATTGCTATTGCACCCGAAGATCAAGAGAAAACCACATTCACATGTCCCTATGGCACCTTTGCTTTCAGAAGAATGCCATTTGGGCTATGTAATGCTCCGGCTACATTCCAAAGGTGTATGATGTCAATATTCTCAGACTTGGTGGAAGAAGTTATGGAAATCTTCATGGATGATTTCACTGTATATGGGTCCAGTTTTGATCATTGTCTGAAAAATGGAAGCGATTAGCTGAGATGCCAAGACAAAGCGACTAGCGAATTGGGAAAAATGCCATTTTATGGTAACGAGAAGGCATTCTTGAGCATGAGATTTACGCTACGGGACTTGGGAGTAGGAGCCAATCGAGGTGTCAATTATCAAAACTCTTGCACCACCAACCACAGTGAAAGGAGTAAGAAGCTTCTTGGGGCATGCCGGATTTTATCGGAGATTCATCAGGGACTTTCAAAAATAGCGGTTTCCCTATCTGAGATTCTTTGAGGAGGATCTGAATTCGATTTTGATGACTCCTGCAGGGTTGCTTTTGAAGAAATCAAGATCAAATTAGTTCAAAGCACATAATGGTACGCACCAGTTGGGATCGAGTTTGAAATAATGTGTGTGCAGGTGATTTTGCAATGGGAGCTGCTCTTGGGCAGAGAAAGGAGAAAATATTCAGGATCATATACTATGCTAGCAGAACCTTCAATGAGGCACAAGAAAATTACTCAACAACAGAGAAGGAAATGCTAGCAATAGTTTTTGCCTCTGAAAAATTCAGGCAATACATTCTAGGATCCCATGTTGTAATTCATCTTACGATCATGCAGCGATCAAAATACGTCGAAAGAAGCTAAAGCCAAGATTGATAAGGTGGAGTCTGCTTACTCACGAGTTTGTTGGAGATTAAGGATAAAGGGGTGTGACAATGTGATAGCTGATCACTTGTAGGTAGAAAAAACACGAGAAAGAAGGCAACACTAACAGAGAATTTCCCAGATGAGCAACAGTTTAAGGTTTCCTCTCAACTCCCATGGTATGCTGATATTGTGAATTACTTAGCCTGTGGAGTAGTTCCTTCAGAATTCACCTCTCAACAGAAGAGGAAACTCATAACTGACAGCAGGTATTATATTTGGGATGATCCACTTTTATTTAAGAGAGGTGCTGATATGATCTTGAGAAGATGTGTGCCAGAAAATGAACAAGGAAAAATTCTAGATGAATGCCATGCATCACCTTATGGGGGGCACTTTTCAGGAGAAAGAAACGACTCTAGAATACTCCCGATCGGGTTTTATTGGCCCACTCTTTTGATTGTCTTCCGAATGGGTTAAAAATATGTGATAGATGCGAGATTGGAAATATCGGCGACGAGAAATGAAATGCCCCTAAGAGGTATAATGATGGTACAAATCTTCGATGTATGGGGGATAGATTTCATGGGACCATTCCCACCATCATTTGGGAACCTGTACATATTGCTAGCAGTTGATTATGTTTCCAAATGGGTGGAGGCAGTGGCTTATTCTAGAAATGATGCTAATACAGTTGTGACTTTCCTGCAAAAGAATATCTTGAGCAGATTTGGAACACCCAGGACTATCATTAGTGATGGGGGAAGCCATTTTGCAAACAGAATTTTTGCAAAACTCATGAGCAAGTATGGGATCAAACATGTAATGAGTCTAACACCATCCCAAGCAGATAGACGGCGAATTTCCAACGAGGAGATTAAGGAATACTTGAAAAGAGCTGTGAGGCTCAGCGGGGAAAGAGCGGTCTTCAAGCTTATTCGATCTGCTGTGGAGAAGCTACGGGGCGACATACAAAACTCCCGTTGGAATGTCCCATACGAAATTGTTTCGACAACCAGGTGTCTCTACCTGCGGAACTGGGAATACAAGGCAATGTGGGCCATCGAAGAGTTGAACTTCGATTTCAAAAGCGCAAAGGAAGAGAGGAATTTGCTCCAAGCTGTACGAATTGGAAGAATTGAGAAATGGCTTGTAGATGGTGCTCTGATCTCTGAAGGATAAGGCGAAAGAGAAATGTCATGATCAAGGATCCTAAGAAAAGAATTGAAGCGGGGAAAAGTTCTCTTGTTTAATTCTAGGCGAAATTGTTTCGGGAAAGCTAAAATCAAAATGGGTTTGGATAACACACGGTGATTGTCAAGCGATACATTTGGAGCGGTGACGATGGGGCGAATGCGGAGAAGAGTGAGTCAATGGACAAAGGTGAAGCCCTATCTAGCGAGAGGGAAGTGGAGAGAGCTCCCGACGACGGGATATCTAAAGACCAACTACAAGTCCAGCTAAGGACTCAAAACGGAGCAGCTGATGGGAGGCAACCCATAAGAATTTGAATTCCTAATTTTAGTTTTTGAATTTTAGTTAGAAGTCTTTTTGATTTATTTGCAATTAAAATAGGATTTAATTTCTGTTCAAAACATTTTTGACAATATTGGAGAATGCTCTTACAAACATGAGAGGAAAAGTGGGAAGAGCAACTAATGGATAACTTCAGCAACTCATAGGAAGGAATTCAAGAAAAAGGGAAGCATTCTTTTCCCTATTTGCATTCTATGAAAAAGTGAATTGAATTCATGTATGAATTGTTGTGTGAAATTTATTGATGTGGTGCTGAAGATGTTAGAGTAGCTAAGGAAGGAAAAACTCCTTGCACCTTGAGTTTAAAGGATGAAGTCGCGACAAAAGAACTTCCTCCAAAAGGAAGTTGTCGTGACATCTTAACACTCAGCTGAAATACTTGGTGTTACAACCAAGGGATGGCTTGTCCCACCAAGGTCTGAGAATGTCGCGACAAGAAATGTTATGTCGCGACATTCTAAGAATTTTTTTTTTTTTGCCACCTGGCAATTTTTAAGTTTACCCTAATGTTAAATGACAACATCTTGTTTCAACTTGGCATTAAAGTCACGACATGCGGAATTTAATGAACTAATCATTAGAACTCATAAATTCTGATGGAATTGCAACGGTTGAAGAACTTCTTTTTCCACTTCCAATTTGAATCTGCGAAAGCGTTGGGTCCTCTGGTCCCTCGATTCTAAGTTCTAAAACCACAGTTCCCGATCTTGAAATTTCCTTTCTTCTCAAATGGTAGAACCCTAGGACCTCACCTAACGAGAGGAAGTCGAGGAAGAGAACGTGCAACAGAAGAAGAGAAATCGACGGGAAGAAAGCAATCGGAATGCCCGTGATGAGAGATACCAACGGTTCACGGGGAAAGAATGGCAGGGACGAGAAAAGAAGCGAGAAGAAGAAGTCGATGATTTTGTGTCAGAGGAGGCTCACTCAAACATGAGGAAGTATTATGCTAACAAGGGGTTCGTGGCAGAAAGAAGATTCAAAACCCCTATCACTCCTTTCAAGGAATTGATTGAAAAAAGAGGTTGGGGAACCCTCTGCGCACATCGAAGAGCAGGATATGCGGCAGTAGTGAGAGAGTTCTACTCTAATCTGGTAGGCAGGAAGGATAATACAGTCTATGTCAGAGGAGTGTGGGTGCCTTATGGAGCGCAAGCCATCAACCAAGTTTATGGGATGGCAGGACTCAAGCATGGGTCGAGAAATTGAAAAGCTCTGAAAACCAGTTTGAGAAAGATTTCGGAGAAACTCAGCGATGGAAGACTCGGTGAGGCAAGAAAAGGGAGGACCAAAAACCCTGAACAGGGGAAGCCTCACTGAGGAGGCTAAGGTATGGTTTTATTTCCTAGCCTCTGTTTTGGTTCCAACCCGACACCTGAGCACAGTAAGGGAACAGGAAGCTGTGATGTTATACGCCATCCTAAAGGGGTATAAGATCAACATTGGGGCAATCATAGAGAATTCGATCATGAGGTACCACGAAGGAAACAAAAGAGGATTAATCCCTCGCGACTAACGATGGCAAATCTTATGCTTGAAGGCTGGAGTAAAGGGAGATTGGGGAACAGAAGAAGAAGTTCCTTTGGCATCTCCGCTCTTACTGACAGGAGTGACCAAGGGACCTCGAAATCAGAAGAAGAAGGGAGTGTTGATTAAAACAGGAGAAGAAGCCCCAACTGCAGGACAGGAAAGGGAGAACTCAGAAAATCCTATGGGAACAAACACCTTCACAAGAGCTGGCAATGAAGAGTAGGATGAAGGAAGTCCCATGGACTCTCCATCCCCTTTAACCAGTTCTCCCCCAGGAGCAAGAGCGGGGAAACGTTCGAGAGAGCGGGGGGGAAAGCTCGAGGGAGCAAATGAAGTCGTGACGATCATGGAGCGCTTTCTACTCCGTACAAAGAAAGATGGAAGAAAGAGAGCAAAGGTGGAATGTTCAACAGCAGTTTCGAGATAACACGTACGAAGTTGAGTTAAAAAGAAGAGATCAGCAAATGGAGGATGAATTGCAGCGAAGAGAGGAAAAGTTTGAAACCGAATTGAGAAGAAAGGAACAGAAATTCGAGAAAGAACTGCAGAGAAGAGAAAACAGGTTTGAAGCAGAGTCTAGAAGAAGGGAGCAGGAATGGGAAGAGAAACTGAAAAAGAAGGAAGAGCCGGATGAAGAAAGGGTTCTTAAGCGACCGGGAAAGATTTCAAGGAAATGAAAAGAGAGATAGCGATCTAATGGGAACTGAAGTACAAATTCATGAAGCTTTTTATAACAATCAGTTTGAACGCGATTCGCAACTCTTAACTCTCATCAAGGAGAAAGAAATGGAGCAGGATACCAGATGGGGAGAACAGCTCAATGGAATCAAAGGTGTATGCAAAGTTCTACAAAAGGAATTCGAGAAGAAGCTGGATGACAGGGGACAAAGGAGATAAAGGAGACGGACGCTTACGAGGCGGGTAGAATAGTTTGGAAAAATTTGAATCTTATCATGATAATCTCGAGAATTTCTAGAGTGATGACAGAGATGGAGTTGAATGAATAACTTTGGAAGGGGCAAGATCAGCGAATGAGAAGATTAGGCCTCTCCAACCAAATCTTCATTGAAGAACAAGCCGAGAAGGAAAGCAAAAAGAGAAAAGAAAGAATGGAAATGAAATTCCCTCCATTCCCAGACCATTTGGATACCATTGACCTGGATCCTCCAAATGTCTACTCAGTAAACAAAGAAAGAGAAATAGACCCAGTCCTTAAGATGCCAACAACCCTTCTTCCTTTCATACTCTATACTGTGTTTTCAACCGTTACAATTAAATCAGAAATACAAATCAGAACTTTTTTCTTTCTTGTTTAAGTTTGGATTGAGTGTTTATGTTAGTCCTGATTTTTGCTACATGTCATTTATGAGTAAGTAAAATTTATTGGATAATAATAGTGGCAGAATATGTATAAATGTTGAATAACCTTTGCATAGGAAGCTCTTGCACTTTAATTAAGATACAAATATTACGAAATTATTTGGAAATTTTGCTAAGGGTTCGAGAAATAGGTTGGTGATACATTTGTGGTACAAAATCATTTTGAATTTGTAGTATGAACAGTGACTTAAGAAACCTGCTGGAAATAAAATCTTTGTGAGTTCTCATGATACGGTGTGAGTCAAAAACTGTAGGGGAAAATCACAATTAATCATACAAATTCTAGAACTTGTTTGAGTGATCGAGAAATCTAGGTGACATAACCAACAAGAAAGGGATACGAGCATCATTGGAGGCATTGAGCCATTTCAACCATCCCTATTGATATGCTAAATACATACCTTAGTTCCAGAAATTGAGCCAAAACAGGCCTTATTCATAAAAATAAACCAACCAATTTACAACCCCATCCCAAGGGATCAACCCTCCAAAAGAAGCAATGATTACCAGAACATTCGAGAAGAGAGGAAGAAATGAAGTTTGGGGGAATTCAAGGTTAGAGGAACTCAAGAAAAAAAAAATATATAATAAAAGAAAAGGGACTGGAAAGGGAGGATTTTGGAAGAAAAATATGACAGAAAGAAAGGCTCAGGGAAATAGTTTTTGTCTTGTGGCCTAACTCTCTTGAACAATTAAGTTCTTAGGGGTGTTTCAACCACGCACCCTAATACCAGCTGGTATGGGGTTACTAACCCAAAAAGTTCGCTAAGGGTGTTAGAAAGCCCTGAAGACACAAGAACATAGCGCCATTCACGGCGGGTGAGAAGAAAAACCTCATTGTTGAATTGAAAGTGGGAGAGCCGAGTTTAAGATAGAAGAAAATCAAGGGTGATGTTCCAAACATGAAGATTGGGGGAGTTAATTAAAGTAACTACAAGGAGGAAAGGGCAATGTGAGAATAGAAAGAAAGGAGGAATAATGATGATCTTAGCCTAAAAATTCCATTCACCTTACCATTCACCCAAGCCTAACATTACAAGCCCAAAAGACCTGACTGATCTTGAAGGTTGGAATGACCTACATTAGTGGAGATCAATATGAACAACAAGCTTATGGAGTTTGAAAAATCAGACAAAAATCAAGTAATGAAAATCCTCTAATGGCTAATTGACTCATCAGGATGCAGTAAGAAAAGACTTAAGTCGACGAGGATCGATTAACTGCTTGTTTGTGAAACAATTCCGACATTCCGAGTTTTGCAAGGCGAAGAAGTAGAAATTAACCTTGATGTGAACTTTGAGGCTAAATGTACGAGGAAAAACACTATGCAATCTTTGTATTTCTATTTAATTGCATTCCACTGCAGAACAAAACATAAAAATGTCCTTTTTGTTTGAGGACAAACAATTCTTTCTTTTTCTTTGCTTGAGGACAAGCAAAATTTTAAGTTTGGGGGAGTTTGATGAGCTTAAAAGTCATATCTTTTTAGTCCATTTTTCTGTTTGTTTTTCATTTAAAAATGAATAATTATTGTGCAGAAATACGAAGAAACTCACCCAAGTGTCATTAACAGGAAAAGAGAAAGAAAGAAGAAAAATGCAGCAATAAGTGGATAAAAATGCAGTCAAAAGGAGAGCAGAAATAATGCGCTGAGCTATTGATGCGGTTTAAGATCCTAATCAGTCCGATTCGAGTGTGACGTCGGAGAAAGATCGGGGAAGATGGCTGCGGTCGCCGGCAGGAGTCCTACATATGCGGCGGGGAAGGGAGCAGAATTTAAAAGCCGGTTGATGTCTCTGGCGACATGATAGCTGAAGTCGCGACATCATGAACAACCAGTGCAACCTACAGCAGCGCCAGGTGATGTCGCAACATGAAGGATGATTATTAGCGACACTAGAACTACTCCCAGCAGCGGCGCATGTGCGGATGGCGACATTACAACAAAGCGGTGGGGCGGTTCAAGGACTTGAGATGATGTCGACATCGGGGGACACACGTTCAATGGTGCGATACCGAGGAGGCGATGTCGCGACATACGAAGTAATGATGTGGCGACATCATGACCAAGAAGTTGAAGACTTCTGGCGAAGACGCTGATGTAATGTCGCGACCGCGAGGGCGCGATGTCGCGACATCGGGAGGTAATAACTAAAACAAGAGGCCGCGACTTGACCTCATGGGCAACAAGCTCGAGCTGCGGTGACTTAAAGGAGCTGTCGACAAGAAGCGAGGAATCGCGACATGAGCGACATTAACGGGCTGGTTACTTTTATCCACAGCAGGGCACATTGGGATTAGGGCCCAAAAGAGAAAACCTATAAATAGGAAGCTACCAGTTAGCATAAAGTCGCGGCGCATCGGAGGAGATATTGGGTAGCTAGGCTCACTATTTTCTTTTTCTTTTCTTTTCTTTTCGTTTCTTTCAGTTTCCGTCGTTTTACGGAAGCCCGGTATTTACGCTCGTTTATTTCCATTCGTTTTACTTTTCTTGGATCACGGATGTTGTTGTTGAAGGCCCGAACTGAAACGCCAAAAATCAATTTCTTTTCAAATTACTACACAGGCGTGTGGAATTTGAGACCAGTCAC
The DNA here is from genome assembly GCA_016808115.1 of Tetrastigma voinierianum. Taxonomy (NCBI): domain Eukaryota; kingdom Viridiplantae; phylum Streptophyta; class Magnoliopsida; order Vitales; family Vitaceae; genus Tetrastigma; species Tetrastigma voinierianum. Next base: position 66,446 of record JAEQBH010006314.1, on the reverse strand, counting down.
GGAATTCGATTTTTCCGGTTCTATTTCTTGATCATTCTATTGATCGGTAGGATCTTTGTATGGTATAATTATTAGTGAAATCCGCTTCCATTAAGAAAACGTTATAGTTAAGTGAGGATGCTCGTAGAAATTTCCGGCTGACTTGTTCATTTCGGTTTATTTATTTACGCAGTTATGGGTTTAGCGTTTGAATCTAGTGTCGAGTTTATTATACACGTTAGGTAACGTCATTACCCAGATTTCAAAGGGAAGTCCCTACGGTGACACAAGGAAGAGAGACAATCCACGGGAGTAGTGAGCATTTCTTTGAAGGTATACTAACTGTTATTAGGGATCCTCTGAGCTTTGTAAGTTCAATTAGATAAATCCTCTTCTCACTTGAAGTAAAGAACGAGTTGAATGACTTATCTGATTAAACAAGCAAGGAGTTCACCTCAATTCAAATAGTGAGGTTGATCCCGTGTTAGCTGAGATCTAATCAAGGAAAGGGTGATCTATTTTAATTTAGAGGATGATGTCGGGGATTGTATATCCTTAGCGGCTGGATTAACATGGGAGCTAAGGTTTACAGTCCATAAAATGGGTATGAAGTATTGCAAAAGAAAAATACCCAGATTGAGGAAGTTCTTGTTAAAAGTAGTTATCTCGTTCCCTGTAATTCGAGAGAATCAGGAAGAATGAGGTAATGAAATGTGGAGTGTGGAGAGATCCAGCTGCACTACAATTGCCTTGGTGGATTGCAAACTTGAGATAATCAAAGAAATTTATTGACGTATCTGGGGTGATTGTTCACTATGATTGTTTCTCTTGATGTTTCTTTTAGGGATAACTATTCAGCATTCGAGTTTCTTCACTTAGAAATTAGTTTTTATTTGCTCTTTACATTTTAGTTTAGTTAAATGTCATTTCATTACATCGGTTGTTTTCAAACTTCGAGGCGATTATCTATCATTTGATTGTCCAAATAGTATGAAATTTGAGTAGTCAGGGTAGTTGATTTAAAATTTCTTGAGATCTCTGTGGGATCGATATCTGGACTTAAATCCATTTTATTACTTGTCGACCTGTGCACTTGCAGAATATCAGACCAGAACCAAAATTTTCAAAATGTTTTACTCTAGGAGATTTTTTTTGGTTGAAAAGTATATTGACAACAAGTTTTATAATGCTACAGCCTGGGATTAATTAATGGTCCTTAGGTGAAAGTGTTATAGCTTGTATATGTTATTCTTTGTCACACAACAAGTTTTTATGGTTGATGCGGATTAGATAATAGTCATGGTGACAATATCATAATTTTTAGTTGGCGTGTTCTTGGTCGGATCCAAACACACGAAGTTGTATATCACTTGCTTGGCCAGGCTAACTTGGGAACGGGTTTACAGTCCATAAAATGGGTATGAAGTATTGAAAAGGAAAAATACCCACATTAAGGAAATCCCTATTAAAAGTAGTTATGTAATTCCCTGTCTTCGAAGAATCGAGTATATAATGAGCGTGGAGTGTAGAGAGATCCAGCTGTACTGCTAACACCTTGGACAGATTTTTAAACTTGAAATACACAAGCAATTTTATCAGTGTTAACTACAGGAATTGATACTTCACTATAGCACTAATTTTGATGTGTCCTCTGAAAGATAACTATTCAGCGTCCATTTATTTTCTTAACTATTCATTATTCTTTATTCTTTATATTGCAATTTGTTGAGAGTTCATTCTTTTCCATATACTGACACATTTTCACCGACTTTTAAGGCTGGACCACCATCTGTTATAGTCCAATAGTATGGAGCTTGAGTAGTCGAGGCGATTGATTTTGAATTCTTGAGATCTCTGTGGGATCGATATACGGACTTATATCCATTTATTACTTATTAAATACGTGCACTGAGGAATATCGAGACCAAAACCAAAATTTAAAATGATTCACTCTAGGAGATTTTTATTGTTAATATAGTGGAAGCCTAACAAGTTTATTGGCGCCATTGCCGGGGATTAGACAATAGTCCTTTGGTAATAGTGTCATAAATTTGTATACATCAAATTGGTCTCTCTTAACAAGTTTTATGGCGCCGTTGCCGGGGATTAGACAATAGTCCTTTGGTAGCAGTGTCGTAAATTTGTGTATATGTTTTGGTCAGTCAACACATACCAATACTAGACTGATAACTATTGTTGTAAGCAAACTCTATCAATGCTAGTGATATCGACTTCCCTTAACTCCATCTGCAGGGCTCTCAACATATCTTCGAGAGTCTGAATGGTTCTCTCTGATTGGCCATCGTCGTGGGTGGAAGCGATGCGATGTGTAATCAGTGCCCGCGTAGCATCTTGTAACCGACCGAAGTGAAATTGAAGCGAGGATCTCTGTCGGAGTAATGGACACTAGTACGCCATGTTGCCCTCACAATCTCATCTACATACAGCTGTATGTCTTTATAGGAATAGGTATTATTAGTAGCAATGAAGTGAACCGTCCCGATCTATCCACAATAACCCCGAATAGCATCATGTTTTGCTTGTTGACTGCAGGAAGTCGTCCTAAATCCATCCTTGATCTTTTTCCCATTTCCACTTTCGGGGAATGGATAAAGAGCTATGGTAAAGCACACAGGTTCCGATGTTCAATCTTGATTTGTTGACAAGTTAGGCACTTAGATACAAACTCTGCTTTCTCTCTCTTCATACCTCTCCACCAGTAGTGGTCTCTTAGAGTCCGATACATCTTAGTACTCCCTGGATGCATCGCATATCAGCGTGGGTGTGCCTCTTCCATGATTTCTTTCTTCAACTCTATCACATGCGGGACTTTCAATCTACGGCCACTAGTGTCCATCACCTCGTAAGGTGAAGTTACTATGTTGTCAGACTTATCTTGCTTCTCAATTTCATCGAATGCGGTCCCCGAGCTTCTGAGTCTCTAACCACGTCCACTAACTGTGGCCAGAACACATGGCTTTGCTACTAAGAGTACTTGACTCTGCTTTGTCTCTAATGACCCCGTACATCTCGGTTCTACTAGCATTGGCAAGTATTCTGCTTTTAGCTAAGCTAGGGAACTAGAGGGCTTCATGCTTAGCGCATCTGCTACTACATTCGCCTTACTTGGATGGTATTCAATGGTGCAGTCATAGTCTTTGATGAGTTCTATCCACCTCCTCTGTCTCATGTTCAAATTTGTTTGTGAGAATAGATATTATAGGCTTTTGTGATCAGTAAAGATCATGCAAGGTACTCCATAGAGGTAGTGTCGCCATATTCTCAATGCGAACACTACAGCCGCTAACTCTAAATCGTGCGTTGGATAGTTTCCTTCATGCTTCATTAATTGCCTTGAAGCATAAGCTATCACTCTATCATGTTGCATCAACACACAACCTAAACCTTGCCTGGAGGCATCACAATATACTGTAAATCCCTCACTTCGGGGAGTGTAAGTGCTGAGTGCCGTGATCGGTCTTTGCTTTAGCTTCCTTAGAAAGCGTTACATGAAACCGACGGATGAACTTCTCTTAACTTCTTTGTTAACGGTCAGGTGGAGGTAGCTATCTTTGAGAACCCTTCTACGAACTTTCTATAGTTACCGGCTAAACCGAAACACCGACTTGATTACGTTAGTGGGTGGTTTCCAATCTACAATAGCCTCCCATTTTCGAAATTCTGCGAGCTCTGTCGGCGGATACCACATGTCCCAAGAATGTTACTCGATCTAACCAAAATTGGCACTTGATAAACTTTGCATAGAGCTGATGCTCTCTCAGAGTTTGTAATACTATCCTTAGGTGCTCTATATGCTCCTCTTTACTACATGAATATACCGGGGATATCGCCGATGAGGAACTATGACGAACTGTCTAAAGCAGGTCGAATACCACGATTCATCAAATCCATAAAGGCTGTTGGAGCGTTGGTTAGGCGAATGGCATCAGCTAGAATTCGCAATGCCAGTATCCCCGGTTTTGAAGAGTACGGCTGAGACATCTTCCTCACGCACCTTCGGTGATGACTCTACGATCGTAGATCTATCTTTGAAGACCTTAGCTCCTTGTAGGCGATCAAATAGATCATCGATTCACTTGGCAATGGATGCGATTCCGGATGGTTACTTTGTTGTTTGTCTATAATCGATGCATAAACGAAACCCATATTTCTTCTTAACAAACAACACCCGAGCTCCGCGGTGATGTGCTGATCTTAAAGAGCGCTACTCAACAATTCTTCCATTTGCACCTTCAATTCTTTTAGCTCATTTGGTGCCATCCGGTGCGGCTATGAGATGGGCTGCGTGTCGGCGTAGCTCAATCTCGAATTCAATCTCTGTCCAGGCGGTAACCACAGTGAATCCTCGGGGAAATATATCAAAGAACTTCGTTCACCCGCAAGGGAACCACGCCAGCGCATCTCACGTTGCGGATTCTATTGCATACACCAAGTACCCCTAGCATGCTTTACGGAGCATCTTGTTTGCTTGTAATACACTGATTAAACTTGTAGAAAGTATCCTCCTCTCTCCACAAAAGATCATACGGTTCCCCGGTGATAAAGCGGACCTCTTTCTGTGCTGTCGACGGTAGTGTGAAGTTTAGCTAACCAATCCATGCCCAGAATGATGTCAAAGTCATGAATATCGAGTACTATTTGATCAGCCTCGAACTCATGACTTTGCTATAGTCACTACTTCCCACAGTAGACTCTATTAACTGATGACGAATCTGCGTGAGAAATGACACTACCATACTACACTCGATTAGGTCTCATCTCATCCAACTCTCTCTATGAACTCCCAGAAATAAAGAATGGGTGGCTCACAGGTGCAAATACATGAGCTTATCGGTATCAAATAAAGAAATGGTACACAATGACCCGTTTGGGTAGCATCGGCGCTGTTGGGTCACCATATACTTTACGACCGGCGACTATGAGGGTCTACACATCGGTGCTGGATGGTCTGTGGGGCGTCCTCTGGGGGTATGCCTCTACCTGCTCATGCTTAGTACACCGTACAGCCCAGTAGCTCCTCCGGTCTGGGGGGCCTCCCTGTCGGGGTCCACGACTCCCAGTGCGCCACAGTGTAGATATGGCTCGACAGATTTCGATGTCCACGCAGACCAGTCCCTCATGAAATAGCCCTCTTCCCGCGGCGCATCACAGAAGAAACACCACGTGCCCGAGGGCACCGAGGTGTGATCGGCCGCATCTACTACCCGCTGGTCCTGGCTCGACTCTCTTGGCTCACGGACCTGCGCTAATGACCGAGCAGGAACTTCCGACAAGCTTGAAGGTTCTGCAGGCGCTCTGGCTCTTGACTACGTGACATGCCTAGGCGGCCGACCACTCTTAGGCATTTATTGGCCTCCCTGATGGCTGGGTCCAGCTCCTCATGGTGTGACTTTGACTTAGGGCGGTGGTGCACTGCAGCTCCTACTACCGGTGGCTGCCTCCCACCAACTCCCCATATACGGTATGTGATGCGGGGAGTAATGCAATGGTCCTAGCTGCAAGAGTTAAGACACACGCCATAAATACGGTGATCTTCTCTTGTTCATTCTGCAAAGAAAGGAGCTAAGCGAATCGACTCGAAAACTTCTTTTCGGTACTAGAGGCGAGGAGTTCCGATAACCAATAAAAACTCTTCAACTTTGGCATCTTTGTAGCTTTGGAAAAAATATCTACCAATAAATTTGCAGTGAACAGCCCATACTGGCACCCTCACGTTAGATATACGTGCGCCTTCCACCGGTCTGGCGCGATCTTTAGCGGAAAATGAGAATAGGAGACCCTCACCTGCTTTCCTACGTACACCACATCATGCAAGTCTTTTTGTTTGCCACTATCCAAGATAAAAACCTGCTCTACGGGTCTCCGCTACACCATCATACCAGGTTTGGCGCCCTAATTCTGAAGGCGCGTTCAACAACACTCTCTGAACTCTGCGGCTGGCGAAGGGCATTGCTAGCGCATCTATGCCATCTGTTCCATTGCCTGGAATGGCGGTCTGGGGCCAAGCTGGTTATCTTGTGTGATGGCCCATGGGTGTGCGAACTCCCAGCACGGTGATAAGGCTACGTCGGCACACTCTCTATCGGGTGGCGGGTGCCTCTGACTGCACAGTGAAATCCTCGGACGACCTCGAGCGGCTTCATGACTAAGTAATGTACTAGTACGCCTATAAATGACAAATCAAAATTTCGAGTTCGGCCACTAACTCAGCTATAATCGGCATGAGTAAATTCCATGAAATATTTAACTACATTTAATGCATGTTCATAATATCGTGTTGAATTCAGAAATACTATAACTTGTCTTTTAACATCAAATCAATGAAAACATAACTCTTGAAGTACGAAGAATGATTTGTGTACCACTGAGAATAGTCATGCCTTAAAATGCTTATTTCTGTTTGTGCGAAAATAGTTCAAGGCCTCTCTTAAACTTGCTTTCAGTGAGCGGGAACTGCTGCGATACCAACTTTACAAAGACCTTCCAGGACGCATCTAAACTCTTTATTACGGAGATCTGCGTTTTCAGCGAACTCCTAATCGACTTCGTCGGATCGAAATCGAAGAGTGAGAGACCACCGCGCTTTCTATGACCGGGTTCTCGTTTGGTCGAAATTAAATTTGTACCCAATTAGTTAGGAGTGATAAAATTTTTCGCAACTTTGTTTCAAATATTTTTATAAAATTTTACATTGACATAACGGTTTGCATTTTGGTAAAACAAAATTTTAATCGAAAATTTACACTTCTCACCAAAACCTCGATTCCTCGACTTCTTTATTCTGACTTATAATAATCATTATCATGGCACCTGTATGCCATATCAACACTAATTCTCAATTTTATAAATACAAACTCCTGACTTAAGTAGAATATATCTAGATGCATCATATATATGAAATACATGGATATTTATAATATACAAATTTCAAAATCTAAATATGTATTAATTTGGAGTACATATCCAAGCTCTAAATACAATAAAGTTTACATTATAGATTCATGTCAGCCACTATATGAATAACAAAATGATGGCGATCTTTGTGGTTAAACTGTAGCACACAATCTGGAACAACAAATAACTACAAAATTAACAAACAAGTTCAAGAACAAGCGAATATATATCACATACACTAATATGACAATTTATCATTGTTTTTTATTATTTCAACAAAAACCATATGTGTATCCCTTAATTATTTTAACCATCGAGGCGATTTAAAACTAACGCCAACGTGGAAGCTTACAAGTCATCTCAACCCACTACGATTAAAATTTCATCATACGTAGAGCATTTAAAACTTATCAACGAGCAACTGTCACGGAATTCTTGCATCGAAGTGGTGGTAAAACTACGAGGCAACTTCTGACGGAATTTCTTTGTATCATACATAGTGCAAACTATAAAAATAGCCAACTAAATGGAATTTTACGCATCGCAGCGTGGTGCCCTTACTTTCACATGAGCGAGCAACTACGTATGAGAAATTTTCTACATCGTGGCGTGGTGCTAACTATTGTGGCGACTACAGACAATTTCTTGCATCGTCACATACTTCAAGTCTCATTATATCTATCTTAAGGAATATACATGGGTTTAAAACTACATTTACTTAGTGTCAAAAGCACAAATCTAACTCATTTTGAAACTTCTAAACTCTCACTTAGTATTTTCTGTTTTAGATTACTTAACTACCATAGTATATTATCAATATCAACCAATTATAGAAATTGGAAAAGGATCTTAGTGGCGAACCACTTGCCTTGAAATACGTCATAAAGTCAAGCTTCTCTACGAGGCTCGTGAATGTCGCTCCCATGCCCGTCACCTACACAATATTCCTCATCATTACTAGTGGAAAAAATTTCCAATTCTCAAGCTGTAGGTCGAATCTGATTAAAATACATTTTCTCTATATATCCTCCCTGCTTGTTTCTACTTTCAATGAGGACTCTCTAATCTAGGTTTTTATGTAAGCGTTTTAGTTTTGACCCTTGAGATGCCTGAGAATTAGTTTAATTTTGAAGGCTTGGGCAGAAAATTTTTATTTTACACAAAGCAGACTGACCCATAACGAGAGGCGAGGTGGTAGCACGCTGCTCGGGCTCCAAACACGCCGTTCTTCTTCCTACGGTTCACTTATATCACCTTCTAGTCACACGAAATTGCCTTTTGCTTCTTCACTCATTTGAAGCTATGATTCTAAGGTTTCTTCTCCAATTGGAATCACCAAAACTCAAGTTATTGTATTTTATATCCAGATTACTCGAATTTGCAGAACAGAATCTGCACATAGCTCCACTTGGAATTATTTCTGGGTACTCTGGGGTCAAAATTTGCTATAACTTGCTCCATCTAACTTATTCCCCTAGAAGTCTATTTTACCCAGAATTTTGAATCACTCAATTTGGATCACCAAAACTCAAGTTATTATTATTTTATGTCGAATTACTCAAATTAGCGAGAACATAATACGTAGCTCATTGGAGTATTTACAGGCACTCTAGGGTTAAAATTTGCTATAACTTCCTTCATCTAACGTATTTCTCTAGAATTCTATTTTAGCCAAAATTTTGAATCACTCAATTTGGATGAGGGAAACTCCACTTATGACAAAAACACTACAACCATACCCAGAACATAGCAAAATCAGTGAGCTAGACGAGTTCACATTTCAGTCCATATTTGGGAGCATTAGAGCTATAATTTTCTCTTGGTCCCTTCTATGAATTTGTAGCCCTATCTCGTATGGTTCTTTACCAATTGGAATCAATTCATTTGGATGATTCTAACTTAATTTATAGCAAAAACAAAAACAGGGTTTTACAAATATTTTGGCTTATGATTCAACTAAAACCCAATATTCTCCTTTGTTTGTTTTTTGTTTTTTTATACTCAAACTTGGTTCAAAACCTCTAAATTTCAGAGCTTATTTACTGTCTAATATGGTCATAACACACACATAAACATTAATTGTTCATTTGAACACTAACAATTCCTCAAAAGAAAAATAATAACTGGTTTGATGTAAAAATGATGCCAGTTCAATGGATTCTCTAGCTATGTAATACATCAGTCAATATAAATCTCTACCATTTTACAGACATCACACTCTAAGGTTATATAACAATCACTTGGGTTTTGACACCATTTCTAGTGCAAAACCCCCAAACTATACAACAAGTGCAGCAAATAAATTTCCAGCGCAAAATTTCCGGCCAAAGAAAAGGAGAATAATCAATTTTACTTGGTTCTTGACTTAGAGAGTTGAGGGACTTGGGAGAGGTTTAAAGAAAAATTTGAGGCTTGGATGGGCTGGAAAGGGGCTGTGCTATCTTCTTCCTTCTCTTCCTCTTCCTTGCTCTTCTTTCCTCACATTCTCCTTCCTCCTCGTTTTCCCTAACCGATAGGACCAAAATATGATTTTGGTTTGTCTCATGGCTATTTATAGCCTCAAAATTTTCCAATTTGAAAGTTGGCCCTTAATTTTTTTAATATTGCAATTGTAACTTGTTTTATTTCTATTATGGCCCATCTCTACTTGTTTTATGACTTACATGTCCTTTATGGTCAATTACAATTGTACCCTTGCACTAGCACCAAAATTCCGGGTTCCGTAATTTATCATTTCCCTAATTCATCTCCAAAATATTATTAGGACACTTAGTGCTCTATCGCCCAATGACATCATGTCTTGTATACTCTCGGGCGGAAGATTATTACTAATCGTCGACCATAAATTGATAAATTCTCTAGCATGCAGATTAATTAATCTAATGTAGAGATTTATTTTACCTTTCTAATCCATCTTTTAACACTAAGAGGTTATAGATAGAAACTAGGGGTTTACAGTGAGGACACTACCAGTTTTAAGTTTGGGGGTATATGTTTGGGTATATGGGTAGGCTCTAAGTTATTTTGTTTATTTTGATTAATTTTTATTTTAATACTACGGGTTATAGGTTTTCGACTGTTTTAGTTTGTTTTGGTTGTTTTAGTGTGTTTTAGCATGTTTAAAGACCAAGCCTTGTCCATATGTACCAACATATTTGTATTTGGTAATATTATGATATGGTGACTTCCATATTTTGTTTTAATTGTTCTCAGCTCTAGTTGACCATGATTACAAAAAAGGGAGTCATAGTCATCGTAGAAAGCCTGTGTTTCAATGAAATAGGGAACTCTAAGGTTGTTTGACAATTGGGACTACGTTCTATAAAGTCGAGAATAATCATGTCTGGCCGCCCCTTTTAGATCTCAAGAAATCAATTCCCGATGTAGGCTATCATGCACACACACACGTGATCACCGGGGTATGCTTTGACTTCAGACTCACCATGCAAGAGTTCTATGAACCTTAGGAAGTTAAGTAAACACCCTAGTGATCACGACACCTTACAAAAAAAGGCATGCTAAGCCCCGAATATATAAAAACCAAAATGAAGATATAATAACTAATAATAAGTGGATCATCCAGTGAAATCCAGGCACAATCAGGGGCTTTTTCAAAGCCAAATGCACCACTGAAGCCAAGCTGGATGGAGCCATTGACTTTCATTGCCCATGCATGGGACAAGGATGGATGATCTCCTGATCCAGTTCTCAAGTTTTGTTGAGTGTTTGGTGGGGATTCTAAAGTCTTGAATGAGTGCCCTTAACGAATAGTGGAGAGTACGATGGATCCTGATACAAGAACCCTCACCTAAAACCTCTTGGTATTAGTAATCTTCAAGTTTGTGCTGAGTTGTCCCTTAGGGAGTAGGTTAGGTGAATAAATTAGTGTGTTCTCGTCTTTACCCAATAAGCTATTCCAAATAGGCTTGTTAGATCTGGGCTCAAGGGGGGGTACTATAGCCGAATCCATACATTGTAGATCACACTTTAACCGTATTTAGACTCCTTTGGGAAAAATTATTGAGCGCTAAAAGGGTTAGACCCGCCATCAACCTGAGACCGGCTCAGTGCATACTCTAAGCTGGAACAACCGAGGTAGTCCCTGGATCTTTTGAACTGGTTCTTGTTGACCCCTTTTTGCTGGTATCATGTGTATTACACCCATATCGTCAGTGTTAGTTACGCTTTATCCTTGTGTGCCCTGGTTAGAGTCTTTTCTTACTTGAAGGACAAGTAAGAAGCTATGTTTGGGTGTGTTGATCAGAGTGAATCATGCAGACATTACAGTACAATTTCTATGTGTTTTTATAGCTCAACTTCCATGATTCACATTCATATTCACTGATATTATGCTAATCCCTTATACTATAATGTTTCATAGAACATGGCGATATTGGAATAAAAAAGGAAGCTAACAATAGAAGAAAGGACCACAACAGAGAATGAAGTAGAGATTGTCTCGACTACGTAGCAGCGAGGAGACCCACACTATGATGTAGCACTTCGTAGCAGCGAAGGGAGCCTACGATGCAGTGAACCTGAATGCCAAAGTATGGTTGCCTCAGGTATGCTGCAACGAAGCCCCCTTAGCCGCGGCGTAGTGAGGTCTCCCATTCCAAAACGAGAGCTCTAAAAGTTCTGATATTTTGGGCCATTGATAGGCTCGAGTTCCTAGGTATAAAATGGGAGCGATTTCAAGGCTAAATAGGGTGATTGGAGACAGACTAAAGAGAATGAGAGATGGATAGAGAGAGACTGGTGAAGACGGATTCCTGGAGATCGCAAAGATGGCTTCTTTTGTATTTCTTTCTCTAATTCGTGTGACGCTGGTAATCTTTCAGTTTGCAATGAAAATTGCTATGAACTAACTTCTCTCTCTAGGGTTTTGTCAACCCTAACCACACCATTATGGATTAATACTTTAATTGTGTTTTATTTAATATCGATATGAATTTCTATGGTTGTTTTACTCCTGAAATTAATCACATGTCATTCTTTGGCCAATTATGGCATGCTAATGCTAAGAGTCTAATATCGAGAGATGATGAATCGTAGGGACATGGATAAAGCAACACTTTTTCAACCAAGGAATAGAGATATGTCGCCTCTGTGTAGCACTGTGGTTTACAGACATTCATGCATCTCAGCTCCAGGGTCGGGCAGATGCACATAACTGACAAGAAGCTGCATGGGCTTATATCTCGAGAGAGAATGTCTTGTAGACACAATCAACCCGCTAACAGAAATCATATGGTATATTAAATAAATGCGTTATCTAGGTTAATATCCATCAAGTGTGGTAGGGAAAGGCAAAACCTTAGGTTTTCTCATCATTAACTTAAACCGAAACTTTAATATTAGACTTTCTTTAATTCAGTTAATTTATTCATAATTCGCTACAAGACTAGATCCAAATGTTGTCTAGGTCACTAAATCGGTACTTAGCATGCTTCTCTTCGTGGGAACGGCACTTTACTAGCCACTACACTGTGCGAACTCGACGCATATACTTACGCGCACGGGTCTGCATTTTTACCAACTTTTACACACTCACTTTCAACCTATCACAAAACATTTATGGTAGGCCCATCATTTTGGGATAAATCCCACATTTGTACAATATGGCATTATATGCCCTTTTAAATCAGATCATTTACAAAATATATCAGAGTTTTCAATATCAAAACATTTACAAAATAAAATCAGAGTTTATACAAAATGGTCAAATCCATTTCATGAATGCATGGTCGGATCTTTACTTTGACACCGCGAAGCTTTGACGTTGACTCTAAATCTATGCAGTCTTTGTCCTTGTATTTGTTCACTCAATACCTGCGGGATCACAAAAACAACGCGCTAAGCATTTTTATGCTTAGTGGTTCTATACAATTCTCTCTTCATTTTCGTTTAAATCAATTCATGCAATGTTTATAAACAATGTTTTTGTACATTTTTCAAAATGACTAATGCAAGATAATACATATATATATATATATATATATATATATATATATATACAATTTGCGTGGATGACAAAATACGCGCTAAGCATTTTCATGCTTAGTGGTTCTATACAATTTTCTTCATTTTAGTTTAAATCAATTCATGCAATGTTTATAAAACAATGTTTTTGTACATTTTTCAAATGACTAATGCAGTACAATATATATATATATATATATATATATATATATATATATATATATATATATATATATATATATATATATATATATTCATTTCATTTACATTCAATTACAATTCATTGGTCATTTCCAAGTTATGCAATTTCATATGCACTAAATCATTCAACCACAAATCATACACTTTTCAATCTTATTATCATTTTACTTTAACGACTTGAACCCATGCCGTGCAATGTGATAATGAATCAGTGGCACGGTCTCACAAGGCTACAGGCCAATATAAAAACTTTGTTTTATAACACAGTACGGTCCAACTATGCTACTAACTGGTTATTAAAAATAATTTCATGAACACTGTCACATCACCTGGGCTGCCATGGATCGAGTGGCACTCTAATACATTTGCAATACTTCTTAATTTGACCCTTATTGGTATACCAATCTATCCTTAACTCAAATTTTAATGGTTAACATCCTTTTAAGGGCTTTCAAATCATTCAATACAATTTACAATAGTGTATATACATTTGGATAAAATGATTTATTTTTCAACACTGATGCAAATTTTCATATGCGATTTATTTCTCAATCGGTTGTCTTAAATCAATTTAAAACCAATAAATATGCAATTTAATATAAATCATTTAAATATTTCATAATATTTCACAATCAATTTTGAAACAATAAAAGAAGAGTGTAGATCAAACTTTCACAAATTTGAAACAAGAGAGAAATCTCTAAGAACAAACTCAAAAGAAGCTTGTCGTCAATTCCTATCCCTAATCCCAAGTATTGGGTCAAGCTTCCTTGTCATCAACCCCTAATCCATCACAAATTTGTCACAATTAAAGAAAAACCCAAGAACGAAAAATCAGTTGTGTATTCTAGGATTTTTGGTTAGGGTTGATGTCTACCCAATACTCCTTCATTAAAACTTTTTCTGGGGTCACATGAGCCATATTTTTCTCATGATTCCTTTAAGATAATGATAGCTCTATGAGTCAATTTTAATTATTAATTGGAACCATCTCATTTGGATTACCCAAACTCGTTACGGCATTTTAGTGCCCAACCTGATCACCTAATGCTATTTTCGATTGGGTCTTAACTCCATAAATCGTAATGTTTTTCCACTCATTTGAAGCATGGTTCTAAGGTTTCTTCTCCAATTTGAATCATCTAATTTGGATCACCAAACTCACGTTATTGTATTTTACATCTAGACTACTCTAATTTGCAAAACATAATCTGCACATAACTCCACTGTGACAAATTTCTGGGAATTTTGGGGTTACAATTTACATACACTTCCTTCAAGTAAATTATCACTCTAGAAGTATAGTTTATCCAGAATTTTTAATCACTCAATTTAGATAAGTGAAAATCAACTTATGACAAACACCACAACTACACCCAAAATAGAGCATACCCATGAGCTACCCAAACTCACCTTTAAACCCATATTTGGAAGCCTTAGAGCTACAATTTGCTCCTAGTCCCTTATATACATTTGTAGTTCTAGCTCTTACGGTTCTTTACTAATTTTAATCACTCCATTTGGATGAACTAAATCTAGCCAAAACAAGAATAGTGTCTTTGAAAAAAATTGATAAAGATCTCCTTTCTGAAACCCCCACTTCCTTTATACAAAAACTTCTCAAAAACCAATCAAAACAATCAAACACAACTTAGAGAAACCCCTAAAACTTGTTTACAACCAATACAAACACTTTCCTCCAAAAATATTGGGGTTTTCATCAACCCAACACAATAAAAGAAAACACTACTAAAAATAACCAGATTACCGACCAAATTACCGACCTAAAAAAATCATTCCGTGAATTATCGACCAAATCACGACCATTTAGAGACCAAAAAGGGCTCCGTCAAAAATAAATTTCCGACCAATTTTCTCCGACTAAATACCGACCATACCACGACCAAATAATTTTGGTCATAAATTGGTCTCAGAATTAGACGGGAATGGCCGCCGTACACCACCAATTAACGACCAAAATAAATTTATATGAAAATGGCCTGCAAATGCGACCCAAAAAATTTTAATTCCGTTAATTATCGACCAATTATTCGTCGCAGAAATGGTCGGTAATTATCGATCAATTCCCGACCAATTAAAGACCAAAATAAATTAACATTAAAATTGGTCAGGTAAATCAAAATTTTAATTACCGACCAAATATGTGGTCTAAATGGCCTGTGAGTTTCCTCCCTAAACTGTAGTTTTCGATCCCGTCCATCCACCGCTTCTAATCCGCTGGGCTAGGGCTTGAGTTCGCACTGTTTTTGCTGCTTGAGTTCGCACTGTTTTTGCTAACCGAACCTATTTCTTCATATTGGTAAGTCTTCTACCCTTTCGTTTGTTCCACTCAGCTCGGTTCTTACTGGGTATGGGCCGTGGTTTTTTGATTTTACGCTTGGTTAGTTATTTAGCCAAACCTCGGGCTCCTGGCTCCTCCCTTGTTTTCTCGGTTTTGTTTAAGGTTTTCCCTTGATTAGATGTTGCAACCCGATTGCTTAACCAGGCTAATGTGGCCTGGGGATGATAATGAACCATATTTGAAAGTTTAATTTTCTTTATTTAGCCAATTTCTTGTTTTCCTCGGTTCTATACCGTTCTGCATCACTGATCACCACGACGCCCACCTCCTCTCATAATCAACACTATCTCTCTTTAACGCTACTCTTTTATTTCTTTTCTCTTCATTCTTTAACTTCTATTTCATGGTTCATAAATGCTAGTGTCCACTAATCAGGCTCAGATTAAGCTCATCAACCGTCAGTTGGGGAGCTTTGCCACTGGGCTGTCAGGTTTTCATGGCGCATGGGAATATTATCGAGGCGCCTCAGCTGTGTGAAATGTCGCACTTCGGGATCCATGTTTGGTTCCTTTAGAAAAACTCAAGGGAAAATGGGAGCAATAAGGATTATGATGTTTGTTTATTAACCGCATCAATGAGAAGTATAAGAGAATTCGAGATGGTCCGTCGTGTCTGGGGGAAATTGGCTATAGAAAGTTAGGTTCTTTTAATGCTATACTGATTTCTTTATTTATCCTCCAATGTCATGTACACTTGCTTGAATCAATTGAATCAATCTGCCATGCTAAATGGCTGAACGCTTTGTCATTTACTTAGAACTGTTTGCCTTGGACTTTAGCCAATCATAGAACCTGCTTCTCCTAGTGCATTCATTCTATCACTAAGAATTACATGGCATATCAGTGATAGAATTTCTTGTTAAAAAACGTGGTGATGTACTATTAGTATTTCTTTCGCTTTTCAAAGATATTTTATGACTAAACCACATTCTCGTTTACCTATCAAAAGAAAAGAAAACATTATGACTAAACTACATCTTTCCATGAATGCAAGGATTAGCAGGAGGAAGTATTTCCTATTTCACTACCTACAAAACTGCCGGGTATTTAAAGCACGGGCAAAGCTTCAAGGGATAAGAGGGTGCGTTAGCAATTTCTCATTTTAATTTCTTCTGCTTTACTTCGGTATTTTCATTTTTCTGCTTGGGCTAAGGTTGTTTAGTTTGCAGGATATCTACACAGGTGAAAGAAAAGAAGAAGGTTGGCGGGCTTGAAGCGCCCCTTCAAGTTCCTTCTCGTATAGATGAGGAATTTAACATTTGACGGTGACCTATTTCGGTAAATGCTCATGTGCATGTTTGCTTTAGCTTATTTATTTGCCAATATTTTTGAACTCGGATCGTTTATTAACCCATGAAAGGGACTTAAGGTCATTATTTTCAACTCGATTTTCATCACACCATCAATACGGTAATTATTATTTATAACAATCAGAGAAAATGTAATATTAGATCAATTAATCGAAAAATCCAGGTGTAACCCAAAAGCTAGTTATCGCTTAAGATGCAAATTTCAATAACCCCGAGGGGTAGCCTGGCTTGGTCTAAGGCATTGCATTGGGGTTTAACTCACCGTGGTCACCACCCGAGTCCTCTCGTGGTCACCGTGAGGTTTACATTTTGCCATTAACTTTATATAATTATTTTATTTTATTTTTATAACTGTAGTAATAAGTCCTCTCAGGTCAAGTTCATCTCCAAAAGTTCAGTTTTTATAACTGTGTACATTCCTAAATACTTTTAATTATATTCGATTTCGATTTCTTGAGATTTTTCAAAACATTTCCTTTAATATAATTTTTCTATATATATATATATATATATATATATATATATATATATATATATATATATATGATGACAAAGAAAACAAATAAGCATTTAAATAGAATAGTTTTGATATCTACCAATTAAAGTGTTACTGTACAAAAGTAGGAAGAGATATTTTAAAACAAAAGGTCAACCTTATCCGCTTGTACCATGCATCGCCTACGTGTCACAAGGCGACTCACAATACAGAGTCCCAGCCTAAAAGAGATCACGAGTGTGTGTCCTACACCTTGCGATAAAGACACAAAGAACACTGAACCACATGTAAGTTAGCATTCAACATGAAAACAAAGAATTATATAAATTTAAGCAAACCCGAGAGGACTTATTACTACAATTATATATATATATATAAAAATTCACTTATTACTACAATTATAGCTATTTAATTTTTTAGGAACATAAAACATTGGTTTGAGTCATTTTTTCCCCGTATTCAGGTACAACCTTTCTCCTCAACACTCGATGACTGTGATTTTTAAATCTTCTCATTTATTACATTTATACTTGTTTTTAAGATCCGTTTGAGATTTCCACGTTAGAATTTTCAAGGGCTTTGTCTCACATGACTCTTAACTTTTAAATTACCGTAGATTTCATCTTGTTTCCAGAGATACCCAAGGGAAGATGCTCATGAATTCTTGCAAGGCTCATAGGTGGTGACTTGATAATTTTTACTTGGATGAATCAGGATAGAGACTCGCTTTCCCCGCATGAGTAAGGCAACATATTTTTTGGTGGTCGCTCATCGCTGAAGGTTTGACTTGAAACTAACTGCAAATCTCCCTTTCTAACATCCACTTTCTTTGAATACCAATAGAACTTGATGTTAATTTCAACAGAGTTTATAGTGTAGTCCTATTAATGGTTTTCTTAACCTTTATTTGAATATCGCCGATGCTGCAATCAGGCATATTTCCAACCTATGAGCCTCTTGATAGATTTGAGCTCATGATTGGAAGATGTGTATACGTCTGTGTTAAACCCTTTAGCCAATATAAATTATATTACGAGTCACCTGCATATCCACAAGCTATAAAAAAAAAGATGCAAATTTCAATGAGGGTAATCCAGAAAAAAGTGAGAGAAAGATGAGGGGTTCATGTGAGATATGATAAAGAAGCGCTGAACCTAAAAACCCCAAAAGAACCCATGTCATATAGTTCATAATAACTACCATTGGGTTCCAATTAAATTGGTCCGGTTTTACCGATGGTCCAAAATTTCTAAAATGCTTTACTCATGGACTATTAATTTCTTTCTATATTTAATTTTATTTATGTTTTATTTATATCAGATGAAGATGACACCCTATGGCCGATGGCACCAATTTGAGATGCAAATGTTTAAGAATACAATTAAGTTAGTGCTTTTTTCTTTTTCTTAAACAAAGAGTGCTGCATTCTCATCGAATGGCTCGTTAGTTTCCTTCAAATTTATGAACAACAGGAGAAAATCAAAGAACTTTGGGCAGACATAAGCATCTAAGATCTTGTGGATTCCCTCATAACTTATATGCATATGTGGTCTCAAGAGTTCAGATTAGGATATGGATGTAAAGCCCAACTTTTCTCAAGTATCTTATAGATTGGTTGGTTCTTCTTCTTAAAATAGAGTTGTAGCTACTATAGTTGGCTTTTTGTTTGTCACTTGTATACTTTCATTATATTGTGTTTACTTAATTGCTTTGCAATCTTTACATTATAATTGGATTCCACTCTAATTAAGAAGAATAAATTGCTCATATAAAAAATTATTACCCTCAGTTCTAAATGGTGGAATTGGGGACAAAATGGAGTGTTTTTTAATAATATATTCGAATTTAACGAGACGATGATTCTCGCGCTTGGTAGATGTTTTACTAGTAACATTAAGTTTAAAAGTGTAATATTCATGAATTTTTTTCTTTTTTGTTCTTCACTAGAAATGATTTTGGAATTTGTAGTATTCTGAGATTGAGTCAATTCAAATTGAATTTGAATATTTAAGTGAAATTTCATTTTATTTCTTGATTGGGTGGAAGGATTTGATGTGTCATTCTTTTAGACTTGTCCATACATTACCTAATATCCCATGTTCTCCAAGATGTGAATTTCGTGAACTTTATTAACACAAATAGGTTGTTTTGATGCATTCATCGTTATTCTACTTGTTGATTTCAACTTTTCTTTTTGCCTTTTATTGAAATTGAAATGAAATTACAGAATTTTTAGATAACTTAGGTTAGAATAAGATTTAACTGCTCCAATATTGAGAATGTTGTTACTTAGTCATTCCTAGTGCATTTGCTCGGTCGAGGTGAGGCATATACTTTAAATGGTATCAGTTTAGTCATTCCTCTCAGCGAAGGATTTAAACTTCTGGATCCGTGCACATACAACAGAAGTAATAGTGAGAAACTGAGCTTTACGCCGCGACTTCTGGTATTCAAGGCTTGGCTTTGCTGAAGACAACCTGCAAGCTTTCATGCCTTGTTTATTTGGCCTCAGCTTCCTGGCATCATTCAATATTTTTCCTTGAACAAGAATGGGCCATTTATATACCTGCACTAGATATATGCAAACATGATCATGCACTTTCTAATTTGCTATTTGAGTAGTTACTGTATTTTAAACATTCATATCCTTTCGAGAACGGGCAATCGCTGGTGCAATGTCGCACTTACACAAGTATCGCCTAATTTGTGTAAATTGCTGAAGTTTTGAGTACTGCAAAAACATAATTATTTCCACTCCACAATATCTGGTAAAATTAATTATCCTTGACCTTGTTATTTATATCAAGAAATGCATATAAACATGCATACATAATCATACTCATTACCGCAATTATCGCTAGCAGTGCTGATTTTCATGATTTGAAACATGCATAACTCCTTCATTAGGAATCTGGGAATCGGGTGTTCTAGACTCTATGGAAAGCCCTGAGTCTAGAATCCACCCATATATAGCTTTACGCGATGAGGTCATATCTCTATCTCTAAATGAAAAATCAGCCGTCTTGCTGCTACAATTACTGCAGTGTGCTGATTTTTCATGATTTGAAACATGCATAACTCCTTCATTAGAACTTGGATTTGGGTGTTCTTCGACTCATGAAAAGCCCCTTGAGCGTAGAATCCTTCCATATACAGCTTGATAAAATTGAGGTAATATCCTGACTGAAAATGAAGAAAATCAGTGGTCTTGTTGCTGCAATTACGGCAGGTTGATTTTCTTCATGATTTTAAACATGCATAACTCCTTCATATATCTTGATTTGGGTGAGCTCTATGACTCTATGAAAGCCCTTGAGTCTAGAATCCACCCAAAAATAGCTTGATAAAAAATTGAGGTCATATCTCATCCTAAAATGAAGAAAATCAGTGGCCCTACCTGTTGCTGCAATTACTGCAGTGTGCTGATTTTCATGATTTGAAACATGCATAACTCCTTCATAAGAACTTGGATTTGGGTGTTCTATGACTCTATGGAAAGCTCCTTGAGTCTAGAATCCACCCAAATATAGCTTCTGATAAAAATTGAGGTCATATCCTGTCCGTAAATGAAGAAAACAGTGGCCCCACTGTTGCTGCAATTACTGCAGTGTGCTGATTTTTCATGATTTGAAACATGCATAACTCCTTCTCATAAGTCTGGATTTGGGTGTTCTATGACTCTATGGAAAGCCCATTGAGCTCAGTGTGAATCCACCCAAATATAGCACGAAAAATTGGAGGTCATATCTCATCCTAAAATGAAGGCAAATCAGTGGCCCTACCTGTTGTTAATACTGCAGTGTGCTGATTTTTTCATGATTTGAAACATGCATAACTCCTTCATAAGAAGTTTGAGTGTTCTCTGTTCTGTGAAAGCAATTGAATCTAGAATCCACCCAATATAAACGATAAAGTGGGATTCATATCCTCCTAAAATGAAGAAAATGTTGACTCTGCCCTTTGGTGCAGATGTATGAAGTTTTTTTCATGATTTTGGCTGTCATAACTCCTTCATAAGAACTTGGATTTGGTTGTTCTGTGACTTATGGAAAGCCATTGAGTCTAAGTCACCAAACCTCCAACTGATAAAAATTGAGGTCATATCTTATAATAAAATGAGAAAATCAGTGGCCCTACCTGCTGCTTCATAGTGCAAGTGTGCTGATTTTCATGATTTAAATGCATAACTCCTTCATAAGACCTTCATAAGAACTTGGATTTGGGTGTTCTATGACTGTATGGAGTTAATACTGAGTCTAGAATCCAAATATAGCTTGATAAAAATTGGAGGTCATATCTCATCCTAAAATGAAGAAAACAGTGGTTCATCTGTGCTGCTGCACCACTATGTGTGCTGATTTTTTCATGATTTGAAACATGCATAACTCCTTCATAAGAATTTGCTTGATTTGGGTGTTCTATGACTCTATGAGCCCATTGAGTCTAGAATCCACCCAAATATAGCACGAGAAAAAATTGAGGTCATATCCTATCCTGAAAATGAAGAAAATCAGTGGTCTCTACCTGTTGCCGCAACTGCAGGTGCTGATTTTTTCATGATTTGAAACATGCATAACTCCTTCATATTGATTTGGGTGTTCAAGACTCTATGGAGCTCCACTGGAGTCTAGAATCCACCCAACATAGCACGAAAATTGGAGGTCATATCCTGTCCTAAAATGAAGAAAATCAGTGGCCCTACCTGCAATTACTGCAGTGTGCCGATTTTTTCATGATTTGAAACATGCATAACTCCTTCTAAGAATCTTGGATTTATGTTCTCTGACTCTATGGAAGCCCATTGAGTTCAGAATCCACTCCAACATAGCTTGATAAAATTGAGGTCATATCCTATCCTAAAATGAAGAAAACTGAAAAATTTCTACCTGCTGCTGCAATTACTGCAGTGTGCTGATTTTTTCATGATTTGAAACATGCATAACTCCTTCATAAGAATCTTGGATTTATTGTTCTTATGACTCTATGGAAAGCCCATTGAGTCTAGAATCCACCCAAATATAGCTTTCGATAAAAATTGAGGTCATATTCTATAATAAAAAATGAAGAAAATCAGTGGCCCTACCTGCCGCTGCAATTACTGCAGTGTGCTGATTTTTTTCATGATTTGAAACATGCATAACTCCTTCATAAGAATCCTGGATTTGGGTGTTCTATGACTCCTGCGGGAGCACATTGAGTCTAGAATCCACCCAAATATAGCTTGATAAAAATTGAGGTCATATCCTATTCTAAATGAATAAAATCAGTGGTCCTACTGCTGCCGCAATTACTGCAGTGTGCTGATTTTTTTTCATGATTTGAAACATGCATAACTCCTTCATAAGAATCTTGATTTGGGTGTTCTATGACTCTATGGAAAGCCCATTGAGTCTAGGAACCACCCAACATAGCACGAGAAAAATTGAGGTCATATCCTATCCTCTAAAATGAAGAAAATCAGTGGCCCTACCTGCTGCTGCAATTACTGCAGTGTGCTGATTTTTTCATGATTTGAAACATGCATAACTCCTTCATAAGAATTTTCTGATTTGGGTGTTCTCTGACTCTATGGAGTTTCATTGAGTCTAGAATCCACCCAAATATAGCTTGATAAAAATTGAGGTCATATCTCTATCCTAAAATGAAGAAAATCAGTGGCCCTACCTGCTGCTGCAATTACTGCAGTGTGCTGATTTTTTCATGATTTGAAACATGCATAACTCTTCATAAGAATCCTTGATTTGGTTGTTCTATGACTCTATGGAAAAGCCCATTGAGTCTAGAATCCACCCAAATATAGCTTGATAAAAATTGAGGTCATATCCTATCCTAAATGAAGAAAAATCAGTGGTTCTACCTGCTGCTGCAATTACTGCAGTGTGTTGATTTTTTCATGATTTGAACATGCATAACTCCTTCATAGTTAGTCTTGATTTGGGTGTTCTATGACTCTATGGAAAGCACATTGAGTCTAGAATCCACCCAAATATAGCTTGATAAAAATTCAGGTCATATCCTATCCTAAAATGAATAAAATCAGTGGCCCTACCTGCTGCCGCAATTACTGCAGTGTGCTGATTTTTTCATGATCAAATACGCATAACTCCTTCAAGAACTTAGATTTGGGTGTTCTATGACTCTATGGGAAAGCTCCTTGAGTCTAGAATCCACCCAACAGCTTGGATAAAATTGAGGTCATATCCTATCCTAAAATGAAGAAAATCAAAGGGTCTCTACTCTGCTGCTGCGTACTACTGCAGTGTGGTTGGATTTTTTCATGATTTGAAACATGCATAACTCCTTCATAAGATCCTGGGATTTGGGTACCCATGACTCTAAAGAAAGCCCTTGAGTCTAGAATCCACCCAACATAGTTTGATAAAAATTGAGGTCATATCCTATCCTAAAATGAAGAAAATCAGTGGCCCTACCTGCTGCTGCAATTACTGTGTGCTGATTTTTTCATGATTTGAACATGCATAACTCCTCTTCATAAGAATCTTGATTTGGGTGTTCTATGACTCTATGGAAAGCTCCTTTGAGTCTAGAATCCACCCAAATATAGCTTGATAAAAATTGAGGTCATAGCCTATCCTGAAAATGAAGAAAATCAGTGGCTCCTACCTGCTGCTGCAATTACTGCAGTGTGCTAATTTTTTCATGATTTGAAACATGCCAATTCTTCATAAGAACTGATTTGGGTGCTCTATGCCTCTGGCGGAAAGCCCATTGAGTCTAGAATCCACTCCAAATATAGCACGAGAAAAATTGAGGTCATGTCTCATCCTAAAATGAAGAAAATCAGTGGCTCCTACCTACTGCAATTACTGCAGTGTGCTGATTTTTCATGATTTGGAAATACATAACTCCTTCATAAGAACTCTGGATTTGGGTGTGTTCTATGACTCTATGGAAAGCCCTTTTAGTCTAGAATCCACCCAAATATAGATTGATAAAAATTGAGGTCATATCCTATCCTAAAATGAAGAAAATCAGTGGCCTTACCTGCTGCTGCAATTACTGCAGTGTGCGGATTTTTTTCATGATTTGAAACATGCATTACTCCTTCATAAGAACTTGGATTTGGGTGTTCTATGACTCTATGGAGTTCCTTTGAGTCTAGAATCCACCCAATATAGCTTCTTGATAAAAAAATTGAGGTCATATCCTATCCTAAAATGAAGAAAATCAGTGGCCCTACTCTGCTGCTGCAATTACTGCAGTGTATTGATTTTTTTCTACATTTGAAACATGCATAACTCCTTCATAAGATCTCGATTTGGTGTTCTATGACTCTATGGAAAGCCCTTTGAGTCTAGAATCCACCCAACATAGTCTTGATAAAATTGAGGCCTTACTACATCCTAAAATGAAGAAAATCAGTGGCCCTACCTTCTGCTGCCTCAATTACTGCAGTGTGCTGATTTTTTTCATGATTTGAAACATGCATAACTCCCTTCATAAGAATTATTTGGGTGGTCTATGACTCCTAAGGAAAGCCCATTGAGTCTAGAATCCACCCAAATATAGCACGAGAAAAATTGGAGGTCATATCTCTATGCCCTAAAATGAAAAAATCAGGTCTACCTGCTGCTGCAATTACGTATGTGCTGATTTTTCATGATTTGAACATGCATAACTCCTTCATAAGAATTGGATTTATGTTCTATACCTATGGGAAAGCCCTTTTGCGCCCAGAATCCACCCAAATATAGCTGATGTACCCGAGGTCATATCTCATCCTAAAATGAAGAAAATCAGTGGCTCTACCTGCTGCTGCAATTACTGCAGTGTGCTGATTTTTTTTTCATGATTTGAACATGCATAACTCCTTCATAAGAATCTTCTTGGATTTGGGGTGTTCTAAGACTCCCATGGAGTCTACTGAGTCTAGAATCCACCCAACATAGCACGAGAAAAATTGGAGGTCATATCCTATCCCAAAATGGAAGAACATCAGTGGCTCCTACCTGCTGCTAATTACTGCAGTGTGCTGATTTTTTTCATGATTTGAAACATGCACACCTCTTCATAAGTTAGCTGGATTTGGGTGTTCTCTGACTCTATGGAAAGCCCATTGAGTCTAGAATCCACCCAAATATAGCTTGATAAAAATTCGAGGTCATATCCTATCCTAAAATGAAGAAAATCAGTGGCTCTACCTGTTGCTGCAATTACTGCAGTGTGCTGATTTTCATGATTTGGAAATACGCATAACTCCTTCATATTTGATTTGGGTGTTCTCTTGACTCTATGGAGTTTCCCATTGAGCCCAGAATCCACCCAAATATAGCTTGATAAAAATTGAGGTCATATCTCTGTCCTAAAATGAAGAAATCAGTATTCTACCTGTTGCTGCAATTACTGCAGTGTGCTGATTTTTTCAAGGATTTGAAACATACAACTCCTTCATAAGAATCCTGGATTTGGTTGTTCTATGACTCCATGGAAAGCCCATTGAGTCTGGTAGAATCCACCTAAATATAGCTTGATAAAAAATTGAGGTCATATCTTATAATAAATGAAGAAAATCAGTGGCTCCTACCTGCTGCTGCAATTACTGCAGTGTGCTGATTTTTTCATGATTTGGAAACATGCATAACTCTTCATAAGCAACTTGGATTTGGGTGTTTATGACTCTATGGAAAGCACATTGATTCTAGAATCCACCCAAATATAGCTTGATAAAATTGAGGTCACATCCTATCCTAAATGAATAAAATCCTCAGTGTCCTTACCTGCTGCCGCAATTACTGCAGTGCAGGCTGATTTTTCATGATTTGAAACATGCATTACCTTCATAAGAACTTGGATTCAGTGTTCTATGACTTATGGAGTCACTGAGTCTAGAATCACCCAAATATAGCACGAAAATTGAGGTCATATCTCATCCTAAAATGAAGAAAATCAGTGGCCCTCACCTGCTGCTGCAATTACTGCAGAAAAGTTGATTTTTTCATGATTTGAAAACATGCATAACCTCTTCATAAGAATAACTTGATTTAAAATTCTTCGACCTATGGAAAGCCCATTGAGTCTAGAATCCACCCAAATATAGCTTGATAAAAATTGAGGTCATATCCTATCCTAAAAATGAAGAAAATCAGTGGCCCTACCTGCTGCTGCAATTACTGCAGTGTGCTGATTTTTTCATGATTTGAAAACATGCATAACTCCTTCATAAGAATCCTGGATATTGTTCTATGACTCTATGAAAGCCCATTGAGTCTAGAATCCACCCAAATATAGCTTGGATAAAAATTGAGGTCATATCCTATCCTAAATGAAGAAAATCAGTGGCTCCTACCTGCTGCTGCAATTACTGCAGTGTGCTGATTTTTTTCATATGATTTGAAACATGCATAACTCTTCATAAGAACTTGGATTTGGGTGTTCTATGACTCTATGGAAAGCACACTGAGTCTAGAATCCACCAAACATAGCTTGGATAAAAATTGAGGTCATATCCTATCCTCTAAAATGAAGAAATCAGTGGCCCTACCTGCTGCTGCAATTACTGCAGTGTGCTGATTTTCTTCATGATTTGAAACATGCATAACTCCTTCATAAGAACTTGGATTTGGGTGTTCTATGACTCTATGGAAAGCCCTTTGAGTCTAGAATCCACCCAAATATAGCTTGATAAAAATTGAGGTCATATCTCATCTTAAAATGAAGAAAATCAGTGGCCCTACCTGCTGCTGCAATTACTGCAGTGTGCTGATTTTTTCTATGATTTGAAACATGCATAACTCCTTCATAAGAACTTGATTCGTGTTCTATGACTCTATGGAAAGCTCCTTTGAGTTCAGGGAATCCACCCAAATATAGCTTGATAAAATTGGAGGTCATATCCTATCCTAAAATGAAGAAAATCAGTGGTTCTACCTGTGGTTGCTGCAATTACTGCAGTGTGCTGATTTTTTCATGATTTGAAACATGCATAACTCCTTTCCATAAGAATCTTGGATTTGGGCAGTTCTATGACTCTATGGAAAGCCCTTTGAGTCTAGAATCCACCCAAATATAGCGCTTGATAAAAATTGAGGTCATAGCTTCATCCTAAAATGAAGAAAATCAGTGGCTCTACCTGTTGCTGCAATTACTGCAGTGTGCTAATTTTTTCATGATTTGAAACATGCATAACTCCTTCATAAGAACTTCTGATTTGCGTTCTATGCCTCTATGGAAAGCCCAGCATTGAGTCTAGAATCCACCCAAATATAGCACGAGAAAAAATTGAGGTCATATCCTATCCTAAAATGAAGAAAATCAGTGGTCTCTACCTGCTGCTGCAATTACTGCAGTGTGCCGATTTTTTCTCATGATTTGAAACATGTATAACTCCTTCATAAGAACTTGGATTTGGGTGTTCATGACTTATGGAGCCCTTAGTCTAGAATCCACCCAACATAGATTGATAAAAATTGAGGCCAGGCCCCATCCTAAAATGAAGAAAATCAGTGGCCTTACCTGGCTGCTGCAATTACTGCAGTGTGCGGATTTTTTTCATGATTTGAAACATGACATTCCTTCATAAGAACTTGATTTGGGTGTTCTATGACTCTATGAGGAGCCCTTGAGTTCAGAATCCACCCAATATAGCTTGATAAAAATTGAGGTCATATCCTATCCTAAAATGAAGAAAATCAGTGGCCCTACCTGCTGCTGCAATTACTGCAGTGTGCTGATTTTTTTCATGATTTGAAACATGCATAACTCCTTCATAAGAACTTGGATTTGGGTGTTCTATGACTCTATGGAAAGCCCTTTGAGTCTAGAATCCACCCAAATATAGCTTGATAAAAATTGAGGTCATATCATATCCTAAAATGAAGAAAATCAGTGGCCCTACCTGCTGCCTCAATTACTGCAGTGCTGATTTTTTCATGATTTGAAACATGCATAACCTTCATATCTTGTATTTGGGTGGTCTATGACTCTATGGAAAGCTCCATTGAGTCTGTGAATCCACCCAAAATATAGCACTTCCAGAAAATTGGAGGTCCTAGTCCCAAAAATGAAAAAAATCAGTGGCCCTACCTGCTGCTGCAATTACTGCAGTGTGTCGATTTTTTTCATGATTTGAAACATGCATAACTCCTTCATAAGAATCTCTGGATTTGGGTGTTCTATGACTCTATGGAAAGCCCTTGAGTCTAGAATCCACCCAAATATAGCTTGATAAAAAATTGGAGGTCATATCTCATCCTAAAATGAAGAAAATCAGTGGCCCTACCTGCTGCAATTACTGCAGTGCTGATTTTTCAAGTGATTTGAAACATGCATAACTCCTTCCATAAGAATTTTGATTTGGGTGTTCTATGACCCCATGGAGCTCCATTGAGTCTAGAATCCACCCAAATATAGCACGAGAAAATTGATGGTCATATCCCATCCTAAAATGAAGAATTACCGGTGGTTCTACCTGCTGCCAATTACTGCAGGTGCTGATTTTTTTCATGATTTGAAACATGACAATTCCTTCATAAGAGGCTGGATTTGGGTGTTCTCTGACCCATGGAGTCTACTGAGTCTAGAATCCACCCAAATATAGCTTGATAAAAATTGAGGTCATATCCCATCCTAAAATGAAGAAAATCAGTGGCCCTACCTGCTGCCGCAATTACTGCGTATTGATTTTTTTCATGATTTGAAACATGCATAACTCCTTCATAATAATCCTGATTCGTTTGCTCCATGACTCTATGGAAAGCTCCATTGAGTCTAGAATCAACCCCAAATATAGCTTGATAAAAATTGAGGTCATATCTTATAATAAATGAAGAAAATCAGTGGTCTCTACTCATGCTGCAATTACTGCAGTGTGCTGATTTTTTTCATGACGGAAACATGCATAACTCCTTCATAAGAATCCTGATTTGGGTGTTCTATGACTCTATGGAGCACATTGAGTCTAGAATCCACCCAAATATAGCTTGATAAAAATTCAGGTCATATCCTATCCTAAAATGAATAAAATCAGTGGCTCTACCTGCTGCCAATTACCAGAAAGTGTGCCGGATTTTTTTCATGATTTGAAACATGCATAACCTTTCATAAGAATTTGGATTTGGGGTGTTCTATGACTCTATGGAAAGCCCATTGAGTCTAGAATCCACCCAAATATAGCACGAGAAAAATTGAGGTCATATCCTATCCTAAAATGAAGAAAATCAGTGGCCCTACCTGCTGCTGCAATTACTGCAGTGTGCTGATTTTTTTCATGATTTGAAACATGCATAACTCCTTCCATAAGAATCTTGATTTGGGTGTTTCTGACTCTATGGAAAGCTCCATTGAGTCTAGAATCCACCCAAATATAGCTTGATAAAATTGAGGTCATATCTCTATCCTAAATGAAGAAAATCAGTGGCCCTACCTGCTGCTGCAATTACGGTGTGCTGATTTTTTTTCATGATTTGAAACATGCATAACTCCTTCATATAACTTGGATTTGGCTACTCTATGACTCTATGAAAGCCCATTGAGTCTAGAATCCACCCAAATATAGCTTGATAAAAATTGAGTGTCATATCCTATCCTAAAATGTAAAGAAAATCAGTGGTCTTACCTTCTGCTGCAATTACTGCAGTGTATTGATTTTTTCATGATTTGAAACATGCATAACTCCTTCATAAGAACTCGATCAAGTGTTCTATGACTCATGAGCACACATTGAGTCTAGAATCCACCCAAATATAGCTTCTGATAAAAAATTGATCATATCCTATCTCTAAAAATGAAGAAAATCAGTGGTCTCTACCTGCTGCTGCAATTACTGCAGTGTGCTGATTTTTTCAAGATTTGAAACATGCATAACTCCTTCATAAGAATTTAGATTTGGGTGTTCTATGACTCCCATGAAGCTCCCTTGAGTCTAGAATCCACCCAACATAGCTTGATAAAAATTGAGGTCATATCTCATCCTAAAATGAAGAAAATCAGTGGCTCCTACCTGCTGCTGCAATTACTGCAGTGTGCTGATTTTTCATGATTTTAAGAAACATGCATAACTCCTTCATAAGAACTTGGATTTGGGTGTGTTCTATGACTCTATGGAAAGCCTCTTGAGTCTAGAATCCACCCAAATATAGCTTGATAAAATTGAGGTCATATCCTATCCTGGGGTAAAATGAAGAAAATCAGTGGTCTCACTCTGCTGCTGCAATTACTGCAGTGTGCTGATTTTTTCATGATTTGAAACATGCATAACTCCTTCATATCTTGACTGGGTGTTCTATGACTCTATGGAAAGCCTCTTGAGTCTAGAATCCACCTAAATATAGCTTGATAAAATTGAGGTCATAGTTTCATTCTAAAATGAAGAAATCAGTGGTTCTACTAAGTTACTGCAATACTGCAGTGTGCTGATTTTTTCATGATTTGAAACATGCATAACTCCTTCATAAGAATCTGATTTGGGTGTTCTATGCCTCATGGAAAGCCCATTGGAGTCTAGAATCCACCCAAATATAGCACGGTAAAAATTGGAGGTCATATCTTATCCTAAAAATGAAGAAAATTAGTATTCTACCGTTGCTGCAATTACTGCAGTGTTGATTTTTTTCATGATTTGAAACATGCATAACTCCTTCATAAGAATCCTGGATTTGGGTGTTCTATGACTTATGGAGTTTCCCTTTAGTCTAGAATCCACCCAAATATAGATTGATAAAATTGAGGTCATATCTCATCTCTAAAATGAAGAAAATCAGTGGCCTTACCTGCTGCTGCAATAATCAGAGTGTGCGGATTTTTTTCATGATTTGAAACATGCATTACTCCTTCATAAGAACTTGATTTGGGCGTCATTTAATTTCATTGAAAGTTCTCAGCCTGTAATCCACCCAATATAGCTTGATAAAAATTGAGGTTTATCCTATCCTAAAATGAAGAAAATCAGTGGCCTCTACCTGCTGCTGCAATTACTGCAGTGTGTGCGCTGATTTTTTTCATGATTTGAACATGCATAACTCCTTCATAAGATCTGATTTGGGTGTTCTATGACTCTATGGAAAGCCCTTGAGTCTAGAATCCACCTAAATATAGCTTGATAAAAATTGAGGTCATATCATATCCTAAAATGAAGAAAATCAGTGGGCCCTACCTGCTGCCTCAATTACTGCAGTGTGCTGATTTTTTCTATGATTTGGAAACATGCATAACTCTTCATAAGAATCTGTATTTAAGTGTTCTATGACTCTATGGAAAGCCCATTGAGTCTAGAATCCACCCAAATATAGCACGAGAAAAATTGAGGTCATATCCTATTCTAAAATGAAAATCAGTGGTCTCACTGCTGCTGCAATTACTGCAGTGTGCTGATTTTTTCATGATTTGAAACATGCATAACTCCTCATAAGAACTTGGATTTGGGTGTTCTATGACTTATGGAAAGCTCCTTTGAGTCTAGAATCCACCCAAATATAGCTTGATAAAAATTGAGGTCATATCCTATCTCAAAATGAAGAAAATCAGTGGCTCCTACCTGTTGCTGCAATTACTGCAGTGGTGCTGATTTTTTTCATGATTTGAAACATAACTCCTTCATAAGAACTTGATTGGTGTTCTATGACTCTATGGAAAGCCTCTTGGAGTCTAGAATCCACCAAATATAGCTTGATAAAAATTCGAGGTCATCCTATCCTAAATGAAGAAAACTAGTGGCTCTACCTGCTGCTGCAATTACTGCAGTGTGCTGATTTTTTTCATGATTTGAAACATGCATAACTCCTTCATAAGAACTTGATCGGGGTGTTCTATGACTCATGGGAAAGCCCTTGAGTCTAGAATCCACCCAAATATAGCTTGATAAAATTGAGGTCATAGCCTATCCTAAAATGAAGAAAATCAGTGGCCCTACTCTGTTGCTGCACATTGCAGTGTGCTGATTTTTTCATGATTTGAAACATGCATAACTCCTTCATAAGAACTTGGATTGGGTGTTCTATGCCTCATGGAAAGCCCATTGAGTCTAGAATCCACCCAAATATATAGCACGAGAAAAATTGAGGTCACATCCTATCCTAAAATGAAGAAAATCAGTGGCTCCTACCTGCTGCTGCAACACTGCAGGTACATTTTTTCATGATTTGAAACATGCATAACTCCTTCATAAGAACTTGATTTGGGTGTCTAAGACTTATATGGAAAGCTCTTTAGTTCTAGAATCCACCCAAATATAGAGATTTGATAAAAATTGAGGTCATATCCTATCCTAAAATGAAGAAAATCGCATCTTACTCAAGCTACGTGCAATAATGGTAAAAGTGATTTTTTCATGATTTGAAACATGTATTACTCCTTCACAAGAACTTGGATTTGGGTGTTCTATGACTTCATGGAAAGCCCTTTGAGTCTGTGAATCACCCAATATAGCTTGATAAAATTGAGGTCATATCCTATCCTAAAATGAAGAAAATCAGTGGTCTACCTAAGTTGCAATTACTGCAGTGCTGATTTTTCTTTTCATGATTTGAAACATGCATAACTCCTCTTCATATTTGGATTTGGGTTCTATGACTCTATGGAAAGCCCTTGAGTCTAGAATCCACCCAAATATAGCTTGACAAAATTGAGGTCACATCATATATCCTAAAATGAAGAAAATCTCAGTGGCCCTACCTAAGTTGCCTCAATTACTGCAGTGTGCTGATTTTTTCATGATTTGAAACATGCATAACTCCTTCATAAGAATCTTGTATTTGGGTGTTCTATGACTCTATGGAAAGCCCATTGAGTCTAGAATCCACCAAATATAGCACGAGAAAATTGAGGTCATATCCTATTCTAAAATGAAAAATCAGTGGCCCTACCTGCTGCTGCAATTACTGCAGTGTGCTTATTTTTCTTTCATGATTTGAAACAGTATAACTCCTTCATAAGAATTGATTTGGGTGTTCTCTGACTCATGGAAAGCCCATTGAGTCTAGAATCCACCCAAATATAGCTTGATAAAAAATTGAGGTCATATCTCATCCTAAAATGAAGAAAATCAGTGGCTCTACCTGCTGCTGCAATTACTGCAGTGTGCTGATTTTTCATGATTTGAAACATGCATAACTCCTTCATAAGAACTTGGATTTGGTTGTTCTATGACTCTATGGAAAGCCCATTGAGTCTAGAATCAACCCAAATATAGCTTGATAAAAATTGAGGTCATATCTTATAATAAAATGAAGAAAATCAGTGGCCCTACCTGCTGCTGCAATTACTGCAGTGTGCTGATTTTTTTCATGATTTGAAACATGCATAACTCCTTCATATATATCTTGATTTGGGGTGTTCTATGACTCTATGGAAAGCACATTGAGTCTAGAATCCACCCAAATATAGCTTGATAAAAATTCAGGTCATATCCTATCCTAAAATGAATAAAATCAGTGGCCCTACTAAGCTGCCGCACTACTGCAGTGTGCTGATTTTTTCATGTGATTTGAAACATGCATAACTCCTTCATAAGAATCTTGGATTTGGGGGTGTTCTATGACTCTATGGAAAGCCCATTGAGTCTAGAATCCACCCAACAGCACGAGAAAAATTGAGGTCATATCTCATCCCCAAAATGAAGAAAATCAGTGGCTCTACCTGGTTGCTGCAATTACTGCAGGTGCTGATTTTTTCATGATTTGAAACATGCATAACTCCTTCATAAGAATCTTGGATTTGGGTGTTCCTGGACTCTATGGAAAGCTCCACTGAGTCTAGAATCCACCCAAATATAGCTTGATAAAATTGAGGTCATATCTCATCCTAAAATGAAGAAAATCAGTGGTCTCTACCTGCTGCTGCAATTACTGCAGTGTGCTGATTTTTTTCATGATTTGAAAACATGCATAACTCCTTCATATAACTTGACTTGGTTGTTCTATGACTCCATGGAGCCCATTGAGTCTAGAATCCACCCAAATATAGCTTGATAAAAAATTGAGGTCATATCCTATCCTAAATGAAGAAAATCAGTGGCTCCTAATTTTCTGCTGTGCAATTACTGCAGGTGCTGGATTTTTTCATGATTTGAAACATGCATAACTCCTTCATAAGAACTTGATTTGGGTGTTCTATGACTGCTGGAAAGCACATTGAGTCTAGAACTAACCCAAATATAGCTTGATAAAAAATTGGAGGTCATATCTCATCCCAAAATGAAGAAAATCAGTGGTCTCTACCTGCTGCTGTAAATTACTGCAGTGTGCTGATTTTTTTTCATGATTTGAAACATACTAACTCCTTCCATAAGAATCTTAGATTTGGGTGTTCTATGACTCTATGGAGCCCTTGAGCTCCTGAATCCACCCAAATATAGCTTGATAAAATTGAGGTCATATCTCATCCTAAATGTGAAGAAAATCAGTGGCTCCTACCTGTTGCTGCAATTACGCAGTGCTGATTTTTTCATGATTTGAACATGCATAACTCCTTCATAAGAATCTCTGGATTTGGGTGTTCTATGACTCTATGGAAAGCCCTTTGAGTCTAGAATCCACCCAAATATAGCTTGATAAAATTGAGGTCATATCCTATCCTAAAATGAAGAAAACCGTCTCTACCTGCTGCTGCAATTACTGCAGTGCTGATTTTTTCATGACTTGAAACATGCATAACCTCTTCATAAGAATCCTGGATTTGGGTGTTCTATGACTCTATGGAAAGCCCTTGGAGTCTAGAATCCACCCAAACATAGCTTGATAAAAAATTGAGGTCATAGCCTATCCTAAAATGAAGAAAATCAGTGGCCCTACCTGCTGCTGCAATTACTGCAGTGTGCTGATTTTTTCTATGATTTGAAACATGCATAACTCCTTCATAAGAACTTGGATTGGGTGTTCTATGCCTCTATGGAAGCTCCATTGAGTCTAGAATCCACCCAAATATAGCACGAAAATTGAGGTCATATCTCATTCTAAATGAAGAAAATCAGTGGTTCTACCTGTTGCCAATTACTGCAGTGTGATTTTTTCATGATTTAGAAACATGCATAACTCCTTCATAAGAACTTGATTTGGGTTCTATGACTTATGGAAAGCCTTTAGTCTAGAATCCACCCAAATATAGATTGATAAAAATTGAGGTCATATCTCATCCTCTAAATGAAGAAATCAGTGGCCTTACCTGCTGCTGCAATAACTGCAGTGTGCTGGATTTTTTCATGATTTGAAACATGATTACTCCCTTCATAAGAACTTGATTTGGGGTGTTCATGACTCTATGGAAAGCCCTTGAGTCTAGAATCCACCCAATATAGCTTGATAAAAAATTGAGGTCATATCCTATCCTAAAATGAAGAAAATCAGTGGTCCTACCTGCTGCTGCAATTACTGCAGTGTGCTGATTTTTTTCATGATTTGAAACATGCATAACTCCTTCATAAGAACTTGGATTTTGGGTGTTCTATGACTCTATGGAAAGCCCTTTGAGTCTAGAATCCACCCAAATATAGCTTGATAAAAATTGAGGTCATATCATATCCTAAAATGAAGAAAATCAGTGGCCCTACCTGCTGCCTCAATTACTGCAGTGTGCTGATTTTTTTCATGATTTGAAACATGCATAACTCCTTCATAAGAACTTGTATTTGGGTGTTCTATGACTCTATGGGAGTTTCATTGAGTCTAGAATCCACCCAAATATAGCACGAAAATCTGAGGTCATATCCTATTCTAAAATGAAAAAATCAGTGGCTCCTACCTGCTGCTGCAATTACTGCAGTGTGCTGATTTTTTCATGATTTGAAACATGCATAACTCCTTCATAGTGAATCTGATTGGGTAATATGACTCTATGGGAGTTCGAGTCTAGAATCCACCCAAATATAGCTTGATAAAAAATTCGAGGTCATATCTCATCCTAAAATGAAGAAAATCAGTGGCCCTACCTGTTGCTGCAATTACTGCAGTGTGCTGATTTTTCATGATTTGAAACATGCATAACTCCTTCATAAGAACTTGATTTGGGTGTTCTATGACTCTACATAAGCCCATTGAGTTAGCCGTCTCGACCATATGCTATTTAATAGCATCAAGTACCCATACATTTTTGAAATTTAGATTAGAGTACCAAGTGTGTACTGACCACTTGAATGAAATTCTATAGGAATATATGAGTTGAATACATGATATAGTATGAATTTATGAATGATATGGATATAATAACATGTGATAGGATTAAATTGAAGAAATCGTTAACATATCTAAACTAAAATTTTCCTATATAAATACGACGAAATCGTTGCATTCTTAGCAACGATTTGAAAATGCGTCATCGTAGACGCATTATAGTTGTCGTTTTCTGGATGATATATAGTTAGTCAGAGAATACATCCACCAAAGGTATTACAACGTAAGTTTGTATACACTGATTGTCCTTAAAGGGGATGCTTTACTTAAAGGACGCACTAAATGATCGCGATTTACTTTAAATTGCATATATTATGTGTCATTTTGTGTCATTTCTCGCTTGTTCTCCAGATATTAGGATATATAAATAGTACTTCAATTTATAAATCGTCGATTTTTATGCATTATTATTTATATATCTTATTTAGTGTACTTCGAGAACCACATCGAGTCGCGAAATGCATACATAATGAACATGCAATCGTGATCTTTTTTTTAACGTAACTTTTGTAAATGGATTAGGACCAAACCTATTGAAGAGAAAAGAACTGTTGGACGGGTGGAAGGGGAGGTGGAGGTGGAGGTGGATGTGTAGAAGCCATATCACACGCGTAAATATAACTTTATCGGAACCACAATGGATGGTTAATGAACATAAAATAATTGGAGCATAATCGTGGTTTGTTTACTAAATTGATTTTTTTGTGACGAAGTTATGAAGACGACGTGTATGGATGTACGAATTTAATAGTGAATGGAATGTTCTTCTAATGAATGGGGGGATAAAGTTGATGAATTTATTAAGGCTTCGCTTCCGAGACATCCCGAGTGTGTGAATGGTGGCAATAGCCATAAGGTGTCCCGCACTTTAGTTAAATGTCGAATAAGAAGTTTTGAATGTTTAGACTCAGAAGGTGCATTTGTATAGAAATGGTTTTGTGCCGGATTACTATGTTTGATATACCATGGTGAGAAGCAAGTCCACCAGAGGAAAACAAGTTCAAGACGGATGTCAGCGCGAAACCATCGATGGTCTCATAATATGAATCACACTACATACCATAGAATACTTCAGATGTCATAACCCGACCAACCCGACGAGGAACCCAATGTCACAAGGAATTTCTATGACATGATTCGAGCTGGAGACAAACCTGTATATGAGGGAAATTCTAAGCATACTCAACTATCTGCATCGTGAGGATGTTAGAAATAATAAAGACAATTGCCGGGCATGGTTTGATGATATGTCTAATTCAATTCGGCGTACAATGTCCCGATGCCATTGGATTTCTCGGCACGAAGAAGTTGATTGAGGGTTGGATTACCGTCTGGGTCATTTCATTTGTTGTGTGTTTCAAATGCGTTATCTTTGGGGTATTGTGATGACATAACCGGTTATGTAAAAAATGTGAGCATGCTTTCGATACAAGCAAGGTTAGAGATTACGAAATAGATTGTATATCTACGGAAGTTGAAGGTGCCGTATAAGAAGATGCACTATTTTCCAACCTTTTCACCGGTTGAAGGTGCCATCAACCATAGCGACTAATGGTGAGGTGGCATTGAGCATCTGGGACTAAGATGTGTCGCATACGATGCCTTAACAACGAAGCTGCGATGTGGTGTTTCGGTGTTTCAATATCCCGAAGTTCGAAATATTAGGCGTTCCGGGTTTATTCTTTGCGTGGTTTCAGCCGTTGGTCAATACGGACATAATATTCTTTGTGTGTGGCACATGGTGCCGTGGCTGCCGACCTCACGCTTGCCTCGGACTTATGTGAAGGAGGAATTTATATTTTGTTATGATGTCAGAGACTCGAATCAAAGGGAAGATAGATTTTCTTGCAGCCATTGATAGCGGGGTTAAAGTCGTGGGGTGTTGGGGTTCAAACATGATATTTCAACGGCAAAATTTTCTGGATCTGTGCATGTGGACCATAGCTCAGCGTATTCTATGAGTATACGGGTGAATCACTGTGGTATGTTGGCATGTGCATTGTATGAAGACTCGTGTGTTCTTTTAGATTGATGCGGCGGAAACTTGATCTGATTCGACAACCATCGGAAGTTTTGCCATGAATCATCCGTATTATCGGCGTGCCCGCAAAGACTTCTTCGAAATAGAAAAGGTTACTAAACAATTCGGTGTTAAGATCGGGGATAGAGTCTGAATTTGAATATGAGGACAGGTGATATAGATGTCTGATCTTGAGGTTGTGAATCATTCATATCGCTTTTGTGGGTGGAATAGTATTTTTAAGGATTTGCCCTACAAGTGAACACTTGCTCAGACACAATCTTGATGTTATCATATCGAGAAGGATGTGTTTAATAATATTTTTGTCGATGTTCCAACATTCAGGGAAAACTAAGGACACGTACAAGTGAGAGATGAGTTGAGATAAATATTGTCGTCGTCTCAATTTTACTCTGGAAAATCTTGTCACCAATACCTATTGCATTTGTTCTGAATAAATCACGAGAAGAAGGATGTGTTAGGTGGAGTACTTAAGTTTCGAATGCGTTATGCGCTAATACGGGGAGAGATGTGTGAATCTTGGCACCGGGTGTTTGGTATGAAGAGTCATGGTGTCATATATTCGCAAAGTTGTATACAATCAGCTCTTCGAGGAATTCTGCCAGAGAATAGAATATGGGTAGATGCGCGAGATTTCCTTCTTCAAACAGACTATGTCTTTGACGATGAGGATTGAGAATACAGATGAACAAATTCTGTTTATCTTATGCAATCTTGAGAAGATCTTCCTCAAGTTTTTTGACTCAATGGAACATCTTCCGGTGCACTTAGCCTAAACTAGGATTGTGCTGGTCAGTTATTATCGTTGGATGTATCCTCAGGAAGGTAATATTAATTCACTCATTAATTCTTTTCTCTATTTTTATATATATATATATACCATATCTTATACCTGCTATATATATATATATATATATATATACTCTCTTTCTCTCCCCACCCCACACATACACTGACTTATAATATTCAATAATCTTCTTGATCTTGAGGAAAATAAAGCATAAAATCATAGTTGACTGAGGTAGAGGGTTAGCATATCGATTGGGTATATTATGGATGAAATTGCCAAATTAGCGTCATTATTTCAAAGAAGAATCCAACTCTTCCACTTGGATAAGCAGATGAGGTTTTATCTTGATGACATGTGGATGATATGTTGAAATTTTCTAAACCTCTAAGATAAAAGCAATCGGGTTGCGAAGGAAGCTTGAGGTATCTAGAGACAATGAATATCACTGCATTTCGTCCTATGTCGTAATTGTCCGGAGGAGTTCAACCATTCATAAAGTAGTAGTTGCTAAAGTCAAATGAGATATATTTAGCATGTTAATTTACTATTTCCTCTCAATGTCCATTTTCTCTAATTTCATTTCTATTTTAAATTAATGATACGTTACGAGGAAAAACATGTGGGTTTCAAACTTGAATGCGAAGGTATCGATGCCTTGGCAGAATTGCAAAATTTTCATATAATGATTTTGTCATTATGTTTGCAAACATGAAAATCACAAAACAATTGCAATAATTCATTCAAATTTATAATTGTAATCTCAATAATACATTGATTTCTAATTCTGGATTACTAATAGTACAAATAATTTCCAATCATTATCTTCGAACTATGCCTTCTGAGTTAAGAGGAGTTAGAACTTCTAGAGCGTTACTATGTGAATATGGTTTTAAATTTCTAGGTATCAGGAGTTCTGCAGAGACGCAACGTGACATAATACGGGGTATGCATTAAAGGATCGTATACAATGGTAGCCCCGGGCCGGCTTCAATACGGACTCATTGAAGTAAGTCGAGTTGCATTGCCTACGTTGAAACGTATTCAAAATCGTGTGATGGTTCCGACCAACACCATGTCGTTGGTTGTCTCCATCTCGATATAAACTTATCGATGTGCCGCGATAAAAAAAAGCAGATTAACCGTGTGCATGCCCGCGATCTGAAATCAGTTTGTGCTTCTGAATATCCGGTCGGACCAGGTCCTAGAATGGTTGAAGGCGTAGTACCGAATCAGCTAGGCTCAAATTGACATCCCGCGCATCGCAAGTAATGATGTGGGAACCGACTTTTTCAATGATATGATGTTATGTGACGTGGTGGGGCGAAGGCGTCTTTGGTTGCATCTTACGAGATGAATTAAAGTGGGGATGTAGATGTTCGCGAACATTTAATTGATAGCGGAAGAAGCGGTGATGAAGAGGAGTTTGAAAATGATGTTACTACGCCCGAAGAAGAAGAACGATTTAGATGATTACGTGAGAGAATGAAATTAGTTAGTGAGTTTAATAGTTATTTCAATCGTTAATCATGTTTGTTTATTTTTCATTGCCTTATGTATTTTACTTGAGTCTTTTGCTCAATAATCATCATTGTTTAATATTTTAAAACGGTCTCTTGCGTGGGCGGTGAACATCATTTGATTATTTCAAGGAATACGGTAGAAGCAACTTGAAAATGCCTCGGTGTGCCGATCGCATTAGAGGGTGATGAACCCAGCGTGACGAGAGGGGTGTGGTACTCATGGCATCGAGAGTCGTGAATCGATCCCACATCATGAATCCCAAGGATTGTGATGAATAATTAAAAGAGACATGGGAGGAGATGATGGAGATGTTGGAGTCTTCTCAGGCACCTCTGGATGAGACTCTCCCATTGCTGGTTTGAAGCGTGATTGATAATCGTGAATACCAAGCTTAACTAATAGTTTATCCATTTCTTAATTTATTTCTTGCTACCAAATTTGGGTTGGGGCGAAGTTGAAATTAAATGATTAATTTCACGAGGACAGTTACCCCGAGAAAGTCCTTAAACCTCGTAGTTGTAATTGGAAGTCTATTGACGGATGAGACGATTGATGATTTGGAGAGAATTTAAGGTATATATTACTACTTAACATTTTACATCAATTATTTATTCTTTTTGTTCAACGATATGAAATATGTTTAGAATTACAATTGCAGAAAGTTTATAAGGTGGACACGATCCGAGGAAGCGATCAAAAAGGGTGTTCTACAAGCGTCTTTGCCGGTCGGTATAAAGAACCTTGCTTGTGTCTACGGTCAAAGATAAATGGTTGAAGAAGAAAGGCAAGATTTGGAGTATCCCAGATCATGTTTCCCGGGGGTGGCGGAGAAGATGAATCCTGATTATACCAGGAAGAGGTGTGAAGCGGGAACGGCAATGCGTCGCTCGGGCGGGAGGGTAGTGGCATGTCTACACACACTTGTGGATCTCGCTCTATCATTAACCTGAACGAGCATTAATTGTGATTTCTAATTTTACACTTCTTATGTTTGTGCTTTAATGAATTGTGTTCAATTATGCCTATTTTCTCGAAGGATTTTTTCATTGAATGCTTGTATGTATTGTTTGTAATTAAAGGCATGCGGAGGGGTAAGCCGGTGCTCGCTTATTAGGATCTACACTTCCACGAAGGGCTGTTGATGGACTTCTTTGATCAGAGATCGCATTTTATAAGTAAGTTTCTTTAAAAGCAAAAATTTTTTTTTTTTTGAATAGATTAAATACTTATTTCTCATTTTATCAGGTATGGACTGTTGTGGTTGAATGTTGAAATGTTGGATTCAACGGACATGTAAAAAAAAATATAATGAAAGATTTTCTCTTTTATTTTTGAATCAATTAAATCTATATTTTATGTTTATTAGACAATATATGAGGAAATGTTATTTCTCTTCAATAAGCGTAT
The DNA here is from genome assembly GCA_016808115.1 of Tetrastigma voinierianum. Taxonomy (NCBI): domain Eukaryota; kingdom Viridiplantae; phylum Streptophyta; class Magnoliopsida; order Vitales; family Vitaceae; genus Tetrastigma; species Tetrastigma voinierianum. The sequence goes on along the minus strand of JAEQBH010006314.1, from coordinate 24,325 downwards.
TCAGTTGCATTTGTTGCATCAGGTTTAATATGTGTTTGAATTATTTCAAGATTTGTCCTTCAACGTTGTTTATGATTATTGAATATTTTATGATGTGATCTATGGGCCCAAGTGGCCATTTTACTCATTTTATCCATATGTGGACGATTGGTTACAGTGCTAGTAATGTTGAGACAGTTGCCATGTTGTATTGAGACATGTTGTATTTTGAGAAATTTAGAGCTCTATTCAAAGGAGACTCTGCCGTTTAGATCATATCCCAAGTCTTCGGAGAAAGGGACTCAATAGTGGTATCGGATTTTGACATCGAATATATTAAATGATTGACGGATCAACGGACCCTCGAAGCTGTAAAAAAATATAATCCAAAATTTGGTTTTATACTTCTCTCTTTATTTTTTTAGATAAATTAAAATATATTTTACACATGTTTATCAGGCGAGATATGAGGAAATGTTATTCTTCTGTGACTCTTGTATTCGTTCGCCGACGCGGTATAAGTTGCAAAAGGTGATTCTCATGCATGACTCCGCGGTTGAATCGGTTGGTATGAAGTGTTGGTGGCAAGGGAAAGATGCCCGTGCGGCGATACCGATTCATCGACATCGTATTTCTACGCGCCGGTGACCGGATCATGAAGCGCTCCATCTTCAGGATATTTGGTTGTTCTCGACGTGGAGGACTTTGGCAGCGGTACGCGATGCGTCGATATGGTTGGCGATACCGAAGCGGCGCGTCGACTCGGCGTGCGGAAGAGTCGTCTCAGTTTGATTGGCTTGAAGAAATGTCGGGAAGGTGGGCGCGGTTCAACCGATAGTCCTCGTTGACGTATGCTCAAACTAAATCTATAAAAGCACCTCTGTGTTTCATTGCGCCTCGGGATTAACAACGTGACGAGTTCTACCCGGTGGAAAACGCCGCGTATACCAGGACGGATACGTCTCGGCATCGGTAGTGACTGGAGTTGGATGATTGAGTGTATGCACACTTTTTCTTATATACTTGGATTTGGAATTCATGTTTTTTATTTTCTCTTGACTTATTTACTATATATGTCATTATATATTAGTTTGCTGTTTTTAAATATATTTTACTCTTTTATATAATATGCATACACTATTGTGTGCTTTTCTTTTGTTTTGTAATCTTACTGTATATATATATATATATATATGTATATATATATATATATATATATATATATATAAAGCAACCAAAAAAAAATTGCTACCATTCTGGATTGAAGATTGCGTCAACCAGGCAAATTTTTTTAAAATTAATTAATACCAAATTGCTACCATTTACGATAATTAGACCAAAAAAAAAAAATTTTTAATTAATTTGCAGGCCATTTGGAGACCATATACGACCAATTACGAGAAAGAATTTGGTGAGTAAATAGTAATGTCGATGTCTACGACATTTGGAGACCATTCGCGATGATGGCATTAGAAAGAATTTGAGGTAAATGAAGATAGTCAATATTCAGGTATTCTGGAAGCGTTTAAGGAGACTATTACCCGACAAATACCAGTTATCAATAGTGGTAATGTTCGAAAATAAGGAAATGGTTTGTGTCCGGTAAAAATAATTGAAAATGATAATTTGCGATAATTGATTTTTGTGTTAAAAATAATTACCGACGGGGAAAGTGCGACCAAATAATGTTGGTGTGGCCCGTCGATAAACAGGTTTGTTAAAAATATCATTCTGGGCGAAAATTGGTGGTGAATTGATAATTTAAAGTAGTGAAAGTTAGGGTTTGGTTTCCATACCTTTAATCTTTTGATTAATATGACCTTATCCATATACATTCTAAACTCTTAGTTTATGGAAAAATCACTATCATGCCTCACAGACTCCTTCTCTTTTCTCTCTCAACGGAGATTCACAAATATGAACATGGCTTTCTAAGACCAAAGTGGTCTTTAATCCCACGATACATGGCTAAGAGCCATGTTGGGCTACTCCGTTAATTACCATTTCTCATTTTCCATTTAACACTTTGTTCAATTTCATTTCATTTTCACATTTTTAACATTACACTCTCTTCGTTTGGACTCTGGGTCCCATTTGACATTTTACTATTTGGCTCCTATACAAAATTTACGGTTTTATCATTTTCAGTTTTAGTCATTTAACGCCCGAAAAATATAATATAATTTTATTTTACACCTTGAACATGTTATATAAATGTTGGGTATTTTCATGATTACCACTACTCATTCTTAAAAAAATCTTCCTCAAAATTACCTTTGTTAGACAGTTGAGAGTATTTGCCGCCTTCTTAGCTTTCCAAGTAGCTTCCTCTGGTTTGTGTGGTTTCTCCACGGAGAAATTTGTAACTTGATAGGTTTGTTTGATTCGCAGTCTTTCAGGCAGACTCGTGGCTCTTCTTCATCGATCAAATTAGTCCAGCCTCGTTAATCTAAAGGGCTGCTGGAAAGCGAGTCGACCATTCTTCCTCTCAGCATTGGCCACATATGGGAAATTTCCAGCTGCGGGTAAATCTAATCTGTATATCCTTGCACCCCACTTCTCTATCAACTCATATGATGAACCTGTGGCACCCGACTTATGCCCTTTTCCCAAATCTCATAACTTCCAAGTGCCAAAAATGTGCACCGCCGATCTCGCCATCAAATATCCTTTTCATATATTGGCATGGTTTTACCCATCTATCATTGGCCACTTCGATCTTCTCTAATCACTTTCCCTTTCTTTGGTTTCTTGAATCAAATCGGGCCAAATCACTTTCTTACCGCTTAACTTTCGATCAACACCAATGAATTGTTGGCCATTTTCTTCACTTAAAGATCACCGTAGGCACCATTCGATACTCGATTGGAAGCTATTGTATAAACAGTTAGCCTTCAGAGGATAATGTATCAGCTACCCTCATAGTGTCGATCACGCGTTTTAGCATATCTTCAACGCGGATCACTCTTTCCGATTATCCTTTACCATCCGTTTGTCGGGTGGAATGTTGCATAAATTGATCAGTACCCAAAGCCTCACAACTTTTCCCCAAAATCTTAGAGGAAACCTCGAATATTCGAAATGATGGATGTCAAATTCAATAGCCCGAACTATTTCACTTTGTAAAAGCGTGCAAACATCAGTACGCGATGCATTCTTCTGATGAAAGTATTGACAATTGATAAGTTACCACAGCACTCGCGAATCAATGCTTCCTTCTTGTATAAAGCATGGCGACCACCAAATCCATTGTGATTCGGTCCCATTTCCGACCGGGTATTTTAATAAACATAATAATCGAAGGAACTTGATGTTTTCTACTTTTGACACACCATACGCCTGGTCTTAAGTACGATACATCTCTCTTTTCATTCGAACCACCACCGTGAAGTCTTTAAAAATCCACGATACATTTTTAAATTTTCACGGAGTTCATAGCAAAAGATCACTTTATTACTGTTAGAAATGGATATCTTCAACTAATCATCATGCGTTACGCGATCTTTATAATACACTAATCCATCTCGTTCACTATATATTTGGTTTCTTTCACTATCTCACATTTACAATTTAGGAGAAAGATTTTCGGCATCATTCTTTGACCTCGAGCGCCCGATTAACTCATCCGGTTTTATCAATTCATTACTATTTCATCATCGCAAGATAATGACAAATGACGTCAGCGCCAAGCGCCGCCGCTTCACCACTGAGCATGCGCTGCTACATTGACGCTTCTCGGGGTCGATAATCGATCACGCAATCGCCAATCCTTGATCAATTCCATCCACATCCGTTGTCTGAGATTAAACTCTCTTTGCAGAGCGATATATCCTTTTAATCGTTGATGATGTACTTTTCCGCGGGAGTAGTGCTATTCCATGTTTTCAATGCGGGCAATGATGAAGCGAATTCAAATCTTAGCTGGGTTAGTTTCTTTTCATGTGAAGCTAGTGCCTTGAGCGTAGCTACCACTTTTCCCTCTTGCAAAGGACACATCGGAGTCATTTAACCGACATGGCTGAAATCACGTATTCTTTACAAAATTGGTTGATGATTGTAGTTAAGAATTCTTTCTTTCAAAGCAAACTTGACGCCCATACTCCACATAATTGCACATTCTTTTTTGGAACAATCTGCCGTCCTCAGCATAGAGATTCGATCATCAGAAAACCTTAACAAACTTTCTGTTATAACTTTTTGCCAATCCCGAGCTCTACTTTTTCGTGTGGCATTTCTCGAGTGTGGTTTCATTCAATAAATACCTCTATCTTCTTTAGATCCCACTTTCGAATTCCTTCTTAGGTATTATTGTGTCGGCACTTTCTCCCAAGCAAAATTCACATTTCTCAATTTTGCGCCTCTGTTCACTCTCCAGGAGTTTATAACTTTACGAAGGTCGTAGTATATGATCTCTTTAATCCCTTTTGAATACTGCGAGGATGTCGTATAACAAACACACACTACAAACTTTATCTACATACGATTGGAAAACACGATTCATTAGTCCATGAAAGTCGTCGGTGCATTTTCAACCCAGCGTTGCAGAACTCATAATGTCCATTACCGCGTTTTGAGCGTGATAACATACACATCATCATGGCTCTCAAATGATGATACCGGATGGAGAAGTCAATCTTGAAAGATCGCACTTTGCCACCATTGGTGAACAAGTGATCAATTCTTGATAGCGATATTGATCTTCTTGTCATTTATTCGGTTTATAATCAACTTTTTATGAAGCGTACCATCTTTCTTTTTAAAAAGGCTGGAGCTCCATGGTGATACACTCGAGCGAATAAATCCTTTCTCTAACAATTCTTGCCTCTGCGACTTCAATTGTTTTGCTCTAAGGGCCGTCGTCGATTGTAATGGATGCGGAGTAACTGCGAACAACGATGCGATTGCTGACTCGTCTCCTCTCCGGCATGAGGCAACTAAACAAAATTCTTTGACACTGATATGATTTGTAGGGATGTCTAATAAACTAGGCTCCTTTTTGTATCCTGCCATGAAACTGCCTTTGACGATCGTTCTAGATAGTAAGGCGGATAGCACATTCTGAGAGGTGGTTCAAACACCTCTTGTAGATAAAGTCTACTTCTCACACTTGGTGTCTTAAGTCCTCTTCATTCTACAATCAACTACCGCCAGTGGGACGTCGATCATCCACAATATCACATCAAACTCAAAATGAAAACTGTTAAAATCTCTGGAAACTCTGCCTCTAATGTTCTAATGGGGCAATCACAATAGAATCTATTCATGACTACTATTGGGACTTTGTTTCTTACATGAATCGACAAGATTTGCCTTAGTCACGTCATCTCCCCACCTCTTGAAGCAATGCATGTCATAAACAATTTCAAATCATTTACAAAATTTCAAAATCATTTTGTGAAAGCGCTAAACTGGCTCATTACCAAAATAAATCTTAACACCTATTTTTTTCTAACAATTTGTTGTGTGCTCTGATACCAAAATAAATGTAAAAAATCGACAATATATTGAAATACAAATCGTTTTTTCTTCTTTTTCTTCTTTATTTTCGTATACTGTAGAATATATATTAATATGCATCAAAACATTTGAGTAGGCCCACTATTTAAAAATCCAACATTTACCTTTATACCTGTGGCATATATTATACCCTTTTCAATCAAATCTGACATTTACAAAATATATCGAGTTTTCAATACTAACTATTACAAAATAAAATCATGATATATATACAAATAGGTCAGTCCATTTCATGTACATAGTCGGATATTTACTTCGACACCGCAAAGCTTTGACTTGACTCTAAACTCACGTAGTCACATACTTGTACCTATTGATTAATTACCCAAAGTAATTCTTACTATTTGCAGAGCCACATTTATATATATGGAGTTTTAAAACGCTTTTTGTGTACTAATCGACTTTAATTGATATTAGTCATGGGCTTTTTCTGATCACATTTGTAGCTATTGTTGTAGTTTATAATTGATACCTTGATATATCTTCAAATCAAATCAAACAGCCAGAGCAAGGCTTAGTCAGAAGATACATTGTATTAGAATCGGAAATTTGGAATGTTACTGAAGGAAAATATTGTGAGGCTTTTGTTGGATTGCAAAATTGGCAACTACAAATTCAGCGAATTCTGAAATTTTACCTTCTTCTTTCTTCTTCTTATTTGCTTGACCCCAGAAACTTTTTGTGTTTTATACAGGATTTTCTGATGTAAATTACCCAGTAGCACCTTTTGTAATTTCCTTATCACAGAGCACCTATAGCTGGAGTCTTGCTTGTAAATCAATCAACTCTCACTCCATCAATCAATAAAGGGAAGTTTGGCTGAAGCTTCTCTCTCAGGTTGATTTGATTTTCTGCTTCCTTTGCTTACATTTTGCTTTTCTTGAGCTAAGCACCCTTAATGATGACAAATCAAGAAGTGCTTCATTCGCCTCATCGTTTTGGAAGGCCAATGTCTTTGTTTTGAAGCGGGCGCATTCATTCTTTTCATGTTTTATTTAAGGTATTTGTGTTACCTTCTCACCTTGGGTTAAATCCACAGAGGCATGCTTCTCCACTACGCGTGTATTTGGCAAGCTTTTTGGAGTTCGGTGGATACTTTCTCACTAGATCCTTGATGCCCGGGTTAGTTATCTCCTATTAATTTGATTAAAATTTACCACCACCAGTGGGAGTGATCGGAATCAGCCTATTAAGTATCCCTAAATTTCCTCTTGCACGTGAGTCAAAATTTCTGCTGATCTATAACGGTCTAAGTCCCAATTTCCTGAGGATGGGTTTTGTCTTTACAAGTATTTGTATCATGTTTCAAAATGGTGAGGCTTTCATTTGGATTTTCAGATTTGCATTAAAAAGTGTGGTTGGTGGTGTTTCTAAACTATGTGAGGCAGTTTAAAATAAGATATAAGAAAAGAAACATCTTGAAGTTTTTGGTCACTAGTTTTAAATTCTGATCGATTCTTTTTGAGAAGATGTCTCAGACATTTCTACCGCGTAGAACATGGCATATATAGTCATTTCAACCGGATCTTTGTTTAGCTTTAAAAAAACAACCCTTAGTAACCTTCCTACATTGAATCAAAGCATTGTGAGTTGTATGTTTGACAATTTAAATACGACATTTAACCACCTACTTTAGTGGCTAAGTAAATGACAATGAATGATTTTCTACCATTAAGAATACCTATTTGAACCCTAAAGCATAACAGAAAAGTATTGACCAAAGGGAAAATACATTAAATAGCATTTAAACCAAGTTTGGAAAGTTTGAAACACAAAAATTACGCTTCATAAGCGAGAACACACGCAAAACCAACATCGACCAACCCCCTTAACGAGGCTTAGCCAAACATCCTTTGGGTGTCTTCTGAGGGTGTGTTTGTGACCAGAAATGAAGAAGGAGGAAGAGAGAAAATGTGAACCAAACGGGGACTGGAGCAAAGGCTCCAGTGAAATCGACCAGTTAGATTTCAAAATTGTCCATAAAAATTGGCTTTATATAGCCTTTCAAAAAATGTGAAATACCAAATAACAAAATAATATGTGTTACATTGAGGTCAAAGAGATTACACAAAAGCGAGAGTACCAGATGAATCCACAAAACGAGGAAGATTTTGCTATGCATAGTGAATTTCGCTATCATAGCCAAAAAACATAGACATATGAAAATTCAAAATTTTCACCATGCCACGAGTAATTTTCTCATAGTAGAAATTCACTTTATCATAGCCAATGTTGCATAGCTAAATTTTATTTATGACTAATAATTCTATATGATAGAAATTTTCTCTATCATTGTGAAATTCGCTATGCCGTAGAAATTATTTGTGCCTCATCTTGCTGCATCTCTTTGACTTGATAGTTCTTCTGGAACAGTGAGTCAGAGAATTATAAACTAGGCACTTAAATCTAGGCAAAGAATTACTAATGTCAGCTTGAAATGTTGATGGAGACTCACAAGGCTTGCAAAGGCAAAACAAACACCGAAACAAAATAAGTAGTACTAATGGACCTGAACATGTCAATGCGACTAATAGTATGATTGATGCCTTAACACTCAAAACCTGTCTTAAATGGAAGACAAAATAGCACTTTTAGGGTTACTAATCACACCCCCAACCAGCACGTTGCTGATGCCATGATACCCAAAAATAATAAAGTATACAAGCTATATTGTTGCAAAAAAGAGTATGTTGTTCAAAAAGTGTGTGTTTAAGTGAGGCTTTACCTTCAGTATGAACAATTTAGACTCTGTACAAAACCATCAGCGCAGAGAACCATTCCATGTAGAACTCACTTGGAACGGCATCAATTCATGATCTGACCCCCAATCTTCCACCAAAAAATCTATGTGTTTTTCGTGCTTGGTTGAACCAATAATTAAAACCTTCCTCCCCAATAAGCTCACGCCAAGACCTTAAACTGAGGACCAACCTAAATAGATCCAGTTACACACTTATTTCTTACTTCGATTGTATTGTAGGGTGCAATGCTGAAAACTCATTCACTAGAAGTGTATGAGGTCCACCGATGACTCTAACCAATTGGGGTTGGGCATCGTCAGCAGCGAAAAGGACACGCGACCCTGGCTGAGCTTCACCGGACTTGAATGATTTCAAGAAAATTAGCACCACCTGGCTCATAAACTCCACCCATCCACGTGTGTAGCAAACGCCGTCGTTATTTCCCAGTGGTGAAGGTTTAGGAGCGGGGTTCGAGGCTTACGCCATATACCCCTGGTGTGTTCGGGTTTCAAGGCAAAGAAGTGTCCGACTGTTTCTCTTTTCTTCTTTCTTTTCTTTTTCTTTTTATTTTCATTGGGGAGACTTCATTGGTCTTCTTTTGTGGTGCTAAAAAACCTTATTATGGAGCAAACCTTCTTAAAACCGATTTACAAATAAAGGAGGTTATATAGCTTCAACCTATTGATGAACAGTATTTGCATTTGTAGTTAGCTAAAGGTGAAGCACGTACAGGTTGACACTTTGGAACTTCAATCGACCAAAAACTTAATCATGCAGGGTTCTACAGCATTATGGTATCGATTCTTTAATTTTCAACTCGAGGTAAGTAAAAACCATAATATAAGCATAATATGGACAGTTTGCAGCAGTATAGAAAAATGTCTTAAATACCCTAAATCTAAGCTTGCAGTACAACGGTAGCTATCCTGAAACCCTTTTAAAATACTAAACATAATAAAAATCACTTACTACTATTAATGCTCACATACATCCTAAACAATCCTAACCACAAGCAGTAGGAAGTTAATAAAAATAAAACAAAACAAAATGTGATAGAAGAAGACTTTAACTATCCAGCTTTTTCCTGACAGTATAACCATGTCTCGGGTAGGATCGGAGAAAGCTGGAAGAGAGTGCCTATCTTGGTGGTGTGTCTTCGGTGGATCTGAAGCTGTGCGTATTTAATGGCTTCCCGTCAGGAGGCTGCTCGTTGAGTGATCTGAATGCGTTTGTGTATGACTACGTCCTGCTTGACTAACGGGCAGGGGTGGCTCACTGATCGACCTGGCATGGATTATCACGAAAGGTGTTCTCAGTGAACCATCCACAGTCTATGGCTTGAGTAGTAGCAAGTGTGTCTGGAGACAACATCATGCGGCCTTAACTCGCTAAAGCGGCAGGATATGCTCGGTGAATGCTATGATGTATGGATGGGCGGCTGATTAATGTCGGTAGGCCGAGGCGGAGGTGGGCCGGAGGAGATGAATCTGGAATCGAGGTCCTCTCCACCTCCACCTCTGGAACAGGATGCTCATCCCTCGGCAGATCCTCTGTAACAACATCTGCTACCTCCTCCTCCTCCTGTAGAATAATGGAGCGTGGCATATATATAGATGTCCTTTCAGTCTGGATAAAACTGGAAATCTGACTTATCAGCACCTTCAAGGTGTTATCTCAGAGACTGATCACCTCAGGACCTAGCTTCGACAACCTGACTCCAACAAGGGAAAAGCCTCGCTCGAGCCAAGTCTGATGGACCTTCTCCTCAAAATGTGCGATGAAGTCATGGCCGAGCTCGAGGGCGAACGAGAATCCCTCGGATATCTGTCTGAGCTGACACACTGGCTCCCCTGCGTTGCGTTCTCAAGTGGGAATAGCGCATTTGGGCGATCTGCATTGGTCACCAGGCATCTATGGGAAGCGATCCCGGCGGGTCTCGGCCCAACGTGGTGTCTCTGCGGAGAGATCGAACTCTCTGCGTGACGGTTGAGCCACCACCGATAATCTGGAATTTTCCCGAGGACTGCCCAGCGGGCCCAATCCGAGATATATCGGTATTTCGGATTGCCCGGGCCGTCAATGTGTGAGCCCAGGATCCAGCGAACTGGGCACTCCCCGGGATGTCTCATGGTGCTGATAAAACTCCAAGCACCAGAGGATAGAAGAACCGCCTCGGTGTCGCGAGATGGGAGGGATCTTTGCCGGATCAAGCGCATCGAGATCTCCCCGAATACATGTCGCGGTCAAATACGTCTGTCGCTAATATGACTCATACAAAATCGAACACGAAGATCACTCCCTAGAATCGGATCGTAGGTAAGCATCGATAACGATGCCGGCTTCATGGATAAGCGGGGTGGCAATTTGTTCAATTTGGAGGGTATTTGCTCAATTTGAAGCCGTGTGACACACCAGGCCTAATATCGGGCAGCGGAGGCGGGGCCCGCTCTGGATGCAGAGAAGGGGCTCGAGGGGTCCACCACAGTGCGATATCGCCTAGGTGGGGGCTCAGAAGCCTAAGCCTCCTATGACATAGTAGCAAGGGCCAATGTAGGCGGTGTCTCTGCCAGCACTGATCCCCGAGGTGAGCATCTGCGGCCACCGGATGCCGGGCGGAGTCTCTCGGTGCGGGGACCCTAGGCTTATTGATATTACAACGGGTATGAACCATGGCTGCAGGAGCTAAATCAACAATGAGGAGCTAATGTGACATATGAGCGGGGACCTAGTACAACGATGGCTCGGCGTGGGCGGGAGCGCGGCGCAAGTCAGGCTGGCCGGTGGGGATCGAAATTTCTAGAGACGAGGCGCTTGTGTGATGGGGCTCGGTTGCCGGGCGGCGCGGTGATCTGATGAAAGTGGCGCCGGGGGTGTGGGGCTGGAGGCAGAGCGCCCAGAGCCGGGGCTCTTGCCGAGTACGCTCAGGTGGTGTGAAAGGAGTGGGTGATGAGGGGGGTTTCTTTTTATAAAACGCTTGGCAATTGAAAAGAACCCCCAGGTAGCTAAAGATCTCATGAATGAATTTCGCTATTATTGCGAAATTCATGCCTCGTACTCAATCCCATCCTCAGAAAAACAAAGAAAATTTCATTTAGATAAATTAAATTAAAATAAAATAATATAAAAATAAAACAAAAAAATAAAAGTAAAATAAAATTATTAAAAATTAAAATTTATATTCAATTAAAATTTAAATAAAGAAAATTACGAAAAAATAAACTAAAAATTGACCAAATTAAACGAAATCAAAATTGAGTCAGAAGCTGTCTCCAATGGAGAGAAACCAGCTCATCTGTTTTTATGTTCCATTCATGGAGGATCCAGGAGGAGGAGCTCCTTCACGCCTCCAATACCGTGTGTCGTGATATTCCTCATGCTCAACTCTTCAGGTCGAAGCCACTGCAAGTCAAGATCATCAGTTCTTACAGGAGTGACTGATGCAGTCCATTCTCCACCAATTGCTTTACTGTCCTTTTTCAATTCCTCTTGCAGTTTATGAGCACTTGGTTTCCATGCACTTGGACCAATTGAGCAAACTTCATCAAATTCCTGACCTTCATCCTTCATCGCTTTACGCTATTACCTCGTGAAAATATTGAGCTCCAAAGGTCATGCCGCCAAAATGTGAGTTGCATTACTCCATTCCGACGATTTATTATCGCATTGGAAGTGGCCAAAAATGGCCTTCCTAGGATGATTGGCACATGATTAGGCCCAATTGCGATCTGGCTCCTAAGATCAAGCACTACAAAATCCACTGGGTAGTAGAATTTGTCCACCTTTACCAAAACATCCTCAACTATTCCCTTAGGAATTTTTACTGAACGATCAACTAAGGATAGAGTGATGTTGGTAGGTTTAAGCTCCCTAAACCCAATTGCTTATATACTGAATATGGAAGTAGGTTTACACTGGCCCCCAAGTCTAACAGTGCTTTATCTATACAAGTCCCTCCAATGTCGGGACCGATATCAGAGGATCCCGGATCCTCAGATTTCACCGGGCCTTCTCCGAATGATAGCACCATTTCAGTTCTATTAGGAAGAAGCTTTCCTTTCAATGCCTAATCCTCTCTCAACAGGCACAAGTCGCTCAAAATGCCCTTACATATGTCGGGACTGTCAATCATGTCAATGGAATATTTACCTTCAATGCGCTTCTACATCTCAAATTTCGCCAGTTTGTGGATTTTTTTTAATAAAATGCTCCCAAGTGCTTGAGGAAATGGATCGGGCATGTGTTTCTTCATTGAATCTTCTCCCCGATTATTAGCTTCTCAAAGTTCGCTTTCTTCTTCTCGTTTCTTCAAAGAATTCGGGGTTAATCGTTTCACAATTTCTTTCCACTCCTCAAAGAGACATAGCTTACTCAATCCATCCTTTGAGTCATTGAAGAACCTATTTCAATGGACCCTTCGGATTGGCAAAGGTTCCGGAAGTAAATCTTCCTCCACTTAGCAAATTAGTAATCCTGGTGATGGAATACTGCATTCTCAATTTTCTTATTAAGGCTATTCTCAAGCTCATCTATTCTCTTAATCAAGGTTATTTCACAAAAGATCAATTGCTGAGCCAATTTGTATTATCCCTTGTTCTTCCATAAAATCACCTACCACCTTGCTCAAATTTAAGATAGCTTGTTCAACAGGGGATGATGATGGTGATGATTGTGGTTGAGATGAGGTACCAAATTGTTGTTTGGCACCAGGAGGCACATAAGAAGGGGGGTTAAGCTTCCAAGAGGGATTAGGGTGGTTCCTCCAATTGGAATTATATGTATTACTACATGGGGCATTGGGTTGTGGCTTGACCACCACAAAGATTGGCAGCACTGGCAGCAACTTCCTCACGTGAGGATAATTGGACGTGTTCTCTAGGTGGCCATTGATCGGGCAAATCAAGGCATGTAGCTCACTCTAGCCAGGATTCCTGCCACGCCCATACCCCCATGCGTAGCCTCTTTCCTTCCCGGCTCTTCCACCCTTCCTAGCTAGGTTGATATCTTTGCTTCATCTCCATATCCCTCGTAAAGTGCAAAAATGCCTCCCCTTGGGCGAAACAAGGTCTCATTTTCTCCACCTCCTGCTCGTCTGTCTCACTTTCGTGCCCCACATAATTCAAAAAGTCCATGGCTTCATCCGGGTGCTTGCTCAGAAGTCCCTCCCACACATTGCTTCTCAGATTCATGTCATGAGACATACAACCATAGAAAGCTGGATTCACAAGCATCCCGTTGTCAAACCATGATGGACACAATCAATGGTCTCCATGAACCTCTCCCAACACCGGGAGCAGAACCTTTGTCATGGGTCAAACTGTAGATCCGCCTTCAATATTAGTCTTTGGTAGGAGCACCAAGAATTTTTAAAACCCGCCGCAGCTATGCTCAAATTTTCTCATGGTTTGCACTTGAATTGCCATATTTTGGCTTTAAACCAGGCTAGAATGGAATGCCTTCAACTTCATCAAATCCATATCGGTTACACCCTCCTTAAAAGTTATGCACACTTCCTCAAAATCCCGAATGTGGGTGTATGGATTTTCATTTTCCATACCATGAAAAGTTAGGAGTAGGGGTACCAAATAGGGTCTCACTGCTACATCCTCAGCAGGTGGTATGATGTAGGAAGAAGCACAAACTCTAGGAAGGTGTATGTGGTCCTCGTCAAGGTTGACCATGCCGTCGATCCAGAGGGAGCCAATGACTATGTTGTTCCTCAATAGAGAGGACCATTTGCTCAATATGCACAATCGAATTTCACAACCTTGTTCGGCCTGCACAGATTTTCACGCACTATATGATATGTGGTCTTTATCCTCAAAGATCCATAAACACTGTGACACAAAAGTGGATGCTAAAAGAACAACAATAAGGCTTGCCAAAAAGATTAAAGCAGCCAGCAATAAAATGATCAGAATAACAAACACAAATTGCAAGAGTGACTCACTATAAAGAAACTTGAAATTCCAACAATGAAAATCAAAAGGGGTAAAAGGGGTAACCAATACTTCTGTAATGAGGATTACAAGTACATAACAACTCATCACCAGAAGTTTGGCACCATCCCCGCCAAGAACGCGCCATTTGACAGCCAGTGATCCAGCACCAACAATATTTGTATCCTGTAAATTTCCTCCCACTGTCAGAAGCCTTCTGAAACACTGAATATAGGCAGGTTCTAGGTCGAACACAAAGTGGATGGGGTTTTCATCTTACCAATGATTTGTATCATGTTTCAAAATGGTGAGGTTTACCTGTATTTTTGGATTTGCATTAAAAGTGTGGTTGGTGTGTCACACTAAACTAAGTGAGGCAAATAAAATAAGATGCAAGAAAAGAAACACCTTGAAAGCTTTGTCATTAGTCAAGAGATATAACACAGAAAGTGTCCTGGTTATTTCCTGATTAGGCAAATGACATATATCATTTCCTTAAAAAACCTATCTTCCGTTTAACTTTAAAACCAACCTTTAGCAATCCTTCTTCCTATTTGAATCAAAGCATTTAACGAGATCAGTCGTTCTCAAGAGAATTTGAAAATACAAAGATTTAAACTTACTTTCGGCTCAGAATGACATCTAATGAATGTCGCAGATTCAACCATTAAGAATACACCGAACCCCAAAGCACAAGTATTGACCAAGGAAATACATTAAATAGCATTTAAACCAAGTTTGAAAGTTTGAACACAAAAATGAAGTACCGCTTCATAAAAACTGGTAAACACCGCAAAAACCAACATCAACCACAACCCAACTTGAGGTTACTTACTAAACATCCTTAGTAGCATGTCATCCCCAAAGGTGAAGTTTGGCACCGAAATTAGAGGAAGGAAAGAGAGAGTACAGAAGAGAAAATGTAGAACCAAAAAACAAATGGGCTGAACCAAAATGAAATGAAGAAGAAGCTTCATAAATTTATCCATAAACATTTATGGCAGCCTTCAAACAACAAACAATCAAAACAATATGACTACAATGATAAAAATATAATCACAACAAAACAACGTTTGGATCAAAACAGGAAGAAGATTTTCGCCACGCGACGCTGAATTTCGCCATGATAGCTTAAAAATGAATGACGGCAAATCTGAGCTATCATTATAAATTTTCTATGCCATGTAGCGAAATTGTCGTGCGCTCCAGCGCCGCCTCAGATTCTTCCAAATTGATAGTTCTCCTTCACAATTCCCGCTGAGATGAATTTTAAGAGGAGTCATATAAACTCCTGCAGATAAATCAAAGAAGAGTTAATGTCAAGCTTGAAATGTTTCACGGAGACTCACAAAACCCGAGAAACTACTAAAACAATCTCGAACAAAAATCGTAGGTACTAATGGAATCGCAGACATGTCAACTGGTTAAACACACAGATTAAAAAGACAAAAGACTCACAAATCTGACTAAATGGGGTCGCATAGAATTGGGGCATTAATCATTATCCACATGTCTTTAAAGAACACACCCTTCACTCGTTAGATGATTATAAATCTTGTCCTAATTTCATCTTCTCAATATAAACTCCAGGTTCTGAGGCTCACTGCTCAAACATGCTAATGATCCGCCTGGGAAACACTCATATGTCATGCTCCCCAACGCGAGTAACAAGACCCGAGGACAGCCCGCGACCAGAACCCAAGCCTGGGCGGGTCTCGAGACTTCAAGGAATTCCTAAACTTTTACTTCTCGCCATTTCGTTTCAACCATTCACCCACACCGCTTCGCCAGTCCCACAAGATCCAACGAGAAAACACCATTTTCGCCGCGTTCCAACTCTTCTTCACGAAGAAAAACCCATCCTAATTCACCCCGAGCCACTATACCGCAAGAGCTCAAGCTACCCCAGGAATCCTAGGATATAAATTTTGCTGATGCCGAACACCTACTTGGCACAAACGACCAAATGGCGCGCTTGTCGTAGGATGGTGCCCCAAAGGAGAAAGAGAAGTAACAAACTCAGACGATCGCCACAAATATGGATGAATTCTCATTTCTTTTTATTTTACTATTTTTCCCCACTTGCAATTCACTACAGGGGAGTTTGAAAATTTTACTGCAAAGGAGTTTGAAAATTTCATTGTGCATACTGTTTTCCCTCGTTTGATTTGAAGCACATCAACTCCTTGGTAATATTGTTTTTGTTGGTTTCTTGTCAGAAGTAAAGTTCATGCCAGCCTTACGTTATAAAGGGGATCAGTAAACATCATGGTGCAGATTGGAAAGGCAAATTCTCTAGTCAACAAGGTGAAATCATTATTACTAATTAAATAGATGGAGACCCCCACCTAAGAGCGCCAGAGCTGTCAAATGGGGTTCAAGATGGAGCCTTAATGTCTGAGGTCAATGAGGGATCATACACCACCCGCGGTAAGTGCACTCCTACGTATAACACCCCCACAAGATGCGTAGCAGGCCTTTATCCTGGTTCCCCGCCTCCCGACTTTTCGCGTATGGAAAATGGAAAATCCATGCACATCCAGGATTTTTGAGGAAGTTTGTACCGACTTTCAAGCGGGTAATATTTGAGTATGATCAGTTCAAGATGAAAGCCTTCCCTCACCTCAAAGATAAAAAGCCAAAATTCGCTTAATTCACTAAGGCCACACCATCGTAGAACTCCGGCGTATCGCAGCCGAGCTTCTTTAAAGCAAAGTTCTTGCGCCCATAAGACCAACAATCTGAAGAGAGAAAAACTCTATACCTCGGTACCAGATGCATGAAGAGACGCCATCGCGTGCAGTGGCATTCGAAACTATCGCTGTGATGTCTCCACCACGGCTTTCATACTCTGATGCTTAGTAAACCACTTCCCTATGACGTGGGATGTCCTCCCCGCCATGAAACAAATCTTGGGAGACCATGTGTGGAGGACTTCCTCAAGAAAAAATCCGTGATGAAGCCATGGACTTCCTTAACTATGTGGCTGAAACCTCCAAGGGATGGGATGAGCCGAACCCGAGGGAGGTAGAGAGAATGAAGCACACAAGAAACCGGCTTCGAGGCATTTATTCATCGGGACGAGGATGGAACTAAAGGCTAAGTTGTCCACCTGACTGTAAGGATGGAAGAACTTGAATGTAGAAATCAAAAGGAGGTACGGCAAAGGATCGAGGTGCAATCTATGTCTGCCAACCATGTTTCAATTGTCAATCTACTAGTCATCAAGGAGAACATTGTCCAATTTCTCCCTCGTAAGGGATTTGATGGTTATAATGCAAATGTCAGGTCAAAATAGGCTACCAACCGATGCCCGGGGATGGAAACACCATAATCCCAACTCGGAAAGAAACCAATCCCTGGGACCTAGCCTCGGAAGCCTAAACCTCCCAGATATGTTCCCCCAGCACATCAGCAGCACAAGACGGTCTACCTCTCTGCCAAAGTGAGTTGAAATTTAACAACCTCATCACCCGCTGAGCAGTTATCGCGAAATTTGAGCAAAGTATGGGAATTTTGTAGAGGAGCGTAACTATCAATGCCCGCTAAAACCAAATAATAGAAATGTAGAAAGCTCCATGGACAAAGAATTGGATAAGCTCCACAAAAGCCTTAATCATAAAATTGATACCTCTACTATCCATCGCAGCCCCACTAACCCATTATGCTATGTGATATGAGATTCTCACAAACACTGCCCAATCCAAGGGGAGTGCATGAACTAAGCTATGCCAGTGAGCCTGCACACAAAATGGATGAAGTCCAAGCCATTATCACCTTGAGGAGTGGTAAGGAAATTGAGCAACCAGTGCCCAAACCCGCAAAAAACCAGAGAAGAAGAGGAAGTGGAGCCAGAACACATATTCATTAAAGAGGACCCGATGAAGAAAAGCATGCCTCCTCCATTTCCCTAAGCACTGAGAGGTAAGAAGAAGGCTTTTAAGCAAGAACAGAATCTTGGGCGCCATGAGGCGTGTAAAGGTGAAACATCCCACGCTGATACATGATAAAACAGTTCCAACCTATGCTAAATTTCTAAAGGACTTCGCACTCAAAGACAAAAAGGGAAGCCAAGGCACAAGAAGGCCTTTCCCCTGATCAACAAGTGTAACGCTTCTCAAAAAATACCCTAGAATTTTTATAATAATTTTTATTATATATTCTGGGTATGAATTGAGTCAAACTTGGACTTTTTCGGGAAATTGATAAATTGATAAATTGTGAAATATAAATTTAAAGTGTGGGCATATATGATTGAATATTATATGCCAAATTGAGAAATGGATTGAACCCTGAAATAAACCCAAGTGACAAGGGGAAAAATGTGGAAAACAAATTGTAAAATAAGGACCTAAGGGTCAAATGATAGCCTAAATGCTAATGGGAAAATAAATGATAAATGATAAGGAAAGTGAAATAAAGAGTTAGAATGTCAAAATGGAAAATTTGGATTTATTGAATGATCAAAGTGGAATAATAGCAGACTTAAATGAAATAATGGGTTTTGAGCCAAACATGGCCGTAATAGAATAAGTGATTTAAGAACAAAAAGGGGAAAAATTAGAAATGATAAAAAGTGTATAGGCCAAACAAGGCCTTACACTTAAGTAGATTTATAAAAGACCAAACTATCTTGGAGCCTATTTTTTTAGTCATCCCATTTTTGAGAAGGTGAGAGAAATGAGGAGAAGGAGCTAGGCTCTTTCAAGAGATTAGTCTGGTGTGATCCTTCCCCCCCCCCCTCCTGTCTCTAAAAGACCAAGCATCATACAAGAAGAGATTTTAAAGAGGTTCAAGGTAAGAAAATCAAAACACTAACCTCATATATTGATTTAGACTATGAAAAGCCCTAACCTCTGAGGAAAATGGACATGGAGTCTCAAACTATCTGGAGTTGTTTCTCGGGGGAGATTACATGGTGGATTTTTGATAAGGGACTAATTGGAGAAGAGTTGTGATGAAAATGTGTGAAAATGCCAAATCCCGAACATTTCAGCAAAAACCCAGGTTATACCTCGGGTATTGCATGCAAATGGGTAACGATAACGCAACGTCGGCGGTGTACTTGTACGTGTTTGGTGGTAATGGGTAATCCCGCATCAACATAGTCAGTATGTACCGTACAGTTGTTCCTGAAGAACCCCGCTTTTGACATGTTTTCGCCGTTAAGTCCCGCTAGATTTGTATACCGGAGCACCAGTGAATCCTAAGAAATGAACAATGGTTCAAATGGCGATTGCACCATGGAAATGTTCGTGATCATCACGAGGCGTAAGTGAATTGCCTTCGGGCATACTTAGTGTCTTAACCCAAGACTGTTAACAAAAATAAATTTGTAATTCACTAAAATTGTTTATCCACTAAGAGTGGCGTGAATGTTATTGACTAGGGACAAGTGATGATCACCTAACCTAGGACCGAGATCGAAGAGAATGAAGCTAGATTCTACAGCTTCTGTTTGTTCTCTGACTCTTTTCTTATTTCAAGTATTTTGGTAGTTACCAAGTAACTATGAAATGAGTACGTGAGTGAGTATATGGAATAAGTACATAGATTGAGTACATCTTTGAAAAGATAATACGAAAGTGAATATGAAATTGAAATGTGATAATTGAAAATCGAATAAATGTGAATGATGATAAAGACGGGATTCATCAAACAAAATCCGTCAGAAATGTAATTTGAATGATATATCGAATGAACCGCCTGACGAGATACACCAATCGGCATCGGTCAAGGCACCTGTAAATTATCCAATGCGTCCACTTGGCGGATGTACCAATCGGGCATCCGCTGCGACGGGCGTATGGCGACAGAGCAGCCTACAAGTCGGATGCACCAAACGGTAACCGCGACGTGGAGACCGAATAAGTAATACCACGTGTCGGGATGCGCCAAACGGCATCCGGCATGATGGGAGATCGAATTGTTAAATGTATAAGCACACATGCATCGATAATACATGGTGGATTCATCAAACTAATCCGCCAAAAATGTAAATTGAATAGTCAAGGTGAATGAACCAACATTGACGAGTGTAAATGGAGTCTCATGTATATGCTTAAATCTCATAAAATTGAATTGTGAATTGAATTGTTGTAATGAAGATATGTTGTGATATAGTAAAATGATTTGAAACCAGCATGCGAAATGAATAGCATGAGATATGCCGATATAATAGCATGGTTTAATGTTAAATGCATGTCGAAGCAAATTGAATATTGAAATAGAACTATATAGAACAACTTCAAGCATAAAATGTTTCGCTGGCCTAGTTTTTATCTATGCAGGCTCGAAAGTAGACAGTAGTTAAAGACAAGATCGTGAAGCGTTAGTAGTCATAAAGAAATACGACGTATAAGTATATACCCCAATATTTGCATATTATCTCTTTAACAAGGGGTATTTTAAACAAAGCAATGTAAACCTCGAAATCTTGATTTTGTATATCATTTTGAAAAGGCATGAATGCCTTCTTTATAAATGTATTTTTGTTAACCTGCTATGGGCCTACCAAATTGCATTGAAATTGTAAATGATTGCCGGGCTTGCCTAAACTCAAAACCGTCCGCAACGAAATTATATAATAAAATGTTTGTTAAGATGTAATTGAAATCGGTGGTGAGTAAATCAATCCGGTTCGATCCGCCATTCGGTCAGCCTGATCTCGAGTCGTGACATTTTGAAAAAGAAAATCTAATACAACAATTTAAAATAAAAGAAATAAACCGAGCTGCCCCCGTTTCTGCTCGACTCGCCATTCGCAAGCCTGACCGGGTCAGGGTCGCTACACTTCTTTAGTGGCATCAGAGCCTAGGGTTTAGGAAGCCTGGAAAAGGGGGCCCTAAACGATTTTGAAAAGAGTTTTGAAAAATGGTATTTGGACACACATTGCATTTGCATATAAAAGGGATGATATGACTTCGACGGATTCGTCGGTTTTAATAGGTAAGGTTATGGGATGGTCTCAGTACCATAGTGGCTCTAGGTGACCCGTGGAAATCGTCCCATTAAGTCCATAGTGTGGTAGGTGGATAAGCATCTCTATGCTCCACCAACGAATTAATTCTGAACAAGTAGTGGAGGTACTACGGGTATCTCAATGTGATAGCTCAGCTCACAAAGAGCCAAGTTAAATCTCACTTAAAATTACTCCATAATGATCAGCCATTGAAAGAATGGCAAGGTACCGACCAGTAGATTTTATGGGAAAGAAGGATGATGAGCTTTCCATGGCAGAAAATTGGCTCGAGAGAACCGAACGAATGCCTATGCAAATGCATTGCACAGCTGAAGAGAAATTAGAATGTGCGACCTCTTTACTACAGGATAAGGCTTATCAATGGTGGGTTTCCGTGACCAGGACCTCACCACTAGAGAGAGTTACATGGAGGTTCTTCTTGGGTGAGTTCAAGAAGCATTACGTGGGCCGTATCTATTTAAACAATATGCGGCGAGAGTTTCATAATTTGAAACAAAGGCAACTCATGTAATCTAAATATGTGAGAGGAATTCACACGGCTGAACAAAACAGCGCTCCTCGGAGCATGCTAGTAAGTGGAGATGAGAAGTGTCGTAAGTTTGAAGATTTGCCTAAGCGACTCACATTCGGCCCATGTCACAGATACTCGCATGATACGAAATCACGACATGTGTTCTAAACGCGGAACGAGTAAAGAAAGAGAGCGCGAAAGAAAAGATGTAAGACAGAGTATGGAGAAAAATCACTACTACCAAGTGCTCATCAGCAGGAGAGTAAGAGATTCAGGGGACCACGGGATCCCAGGCATCCTACAGCTCAGGCCACCGGTAGAGATACTATCCTATCGACGCCGTCAGTTGCAAGTGCACAAGGAGGTTCCTCTAGAGGACAAGATGTTCTCGGGCTGTTCTATTGTGGAAGCAAAGAACAGCGAGATTACTGAGATCGAGACCGGTGTTTGCTTGGGTTGCGGGATCCATGGAGCACAAAATAGAGAGTATACTTCAGGGGCACGGTCCTTCAGCACCCAACCGAGGGCACAACACACCGCACGTAGTTAAAAAGAAGAATGTTGCATCACCGAGTGTTCCGAGACAAGGGACACAGAATTTGGCTAGACAAGATGGTTGTGCTCCATCTAGAGCATATGCGATGAAGGTAGTAGAAGATACCGACGCCCCAGATGTGATAGTCGGTAATTTTACTATCTTTGATACTATTAAAAAGATGCAATGATAGAACAGCGGTCAACTCATTCATATGTGTGTACTACCATGTCTAAATCTCAAAATTTACTCTAAGAAACAAACTCAGTATGACATCTTTACGACTAACCCAGGGTATAGTGTTATCAAGAACAAAGTCGATAGAGATTGTCCTAACAAACACAGAGTATGAATTTTTTTGAGATTTGATTGAGTTATCCTTCGTGGAGCTTACGAGTTATTCGGAATGAACTCGGTTATCCCGCCAACAGCGATAGTCGATCAGAATGAAAAGAGTGACCTTAAGGACACCGGTCGAGGATGAAGTACTTTACTCCACAGAGGTCAAACCACCTCTAATGCGATATCCATAACATTGGCGCAGAAAATGGTGCGGAAAGGATGTGAAGCCTTCTTGGGCCAGACGATATGCAAAGGCAAGGCCTAGTGTATCCGATATCCATACCATTAGTGACTTTTCGGATGTGTTTTAGGAAGAGTTTTCAGGATTGCCTCCACAGAGGGAGATTGAGTTTGCTATCGACATTATACTAGGTGCCACACCGGCATCCATTACACCGTATAGAATGGCTCCACTTGAGCTAAAGGAATTGAAATTGCAGTTGCAAGAACTCGGCTAGGGTGGTTTATTCACTCAAGTGTATCACCATGGGGAGCTCCTTTGCTTTTGTCAAGAAGAAAGATGGTACACTTAAAGTGTATTGATTATAGACAACTCGAACAAGTTGACCGTGAAGAATAAGTACAATCGTTACCTAATGATTTTTTACTGTTTGACCAGAACTAAAGGTGCAAGGATCTTTTCAAAGACGATCATACTGTACTTCATCGCTGAAAATCAAAGATGTCGATGTGCATAAGACGGCCTTTAGAACGCGATATGGATATTATGAGTTCCTTGTAATGCCGTTTGGTTTGAAAAATTCTCCAGCGGCTTTCATGGACCTATTGAATCGTGTTCATAGAAGACATTCTTATGTATTCACAAGATCGAGAAAATCATGACGCTCACCTTCGGGTAGTGTTAGAGACTTCGATAAAAGAGCAGTTGTATGTGAAACTCAGCAAGTGTGAGTTTTGGTTGACTGAAGTGTCCTTTCTTTGGCACATTGTATCGAAATAAGGAATCCAAGTGGATCCAAAGAAAATAGAAGTGGTTGTCGAATGGAAACCACCAAGAAAATATTACAGAATTAGCTCTCGACCAAGCAGGTCACGTAAGATTTGTTGGCGGGGTTTCCTATGATTTCAGCCCCAATGACGAGATTACTCCAGAAGAATGTAAAGTATGAATGGAGTGAAAAATGTCAAAGAAGTTTTGAAAAGTTAAAAGCATTCTTAACCGAGGCTCCAGTGTTTACTCAGCCGACCTGCAATAAAGAATATGTGATATTTAGTGATGCTTCACTAAATGGACTTAGATGTGTCCTAATGCAAGAGGGTAAAGCGGTAGCTTTATGCCAAGACAATCGGCCGCATGAAAGAAATTTTTGAATTGGCCGCAATTAGCCTGAAGCTTGAAAATTTGGAGACATTATTTGCATGGAGAAAAGTGTTTCATTTTATTAATCACCATAAGAGTCTTAAAGTATTTGCCCTCAACGAGCTTAACTTGAGACAACGAGCGGATGGAAATTGATAAAAGATTATGACTGATTATTTATCACCGGGTAAAGGCCAATGTAGTGAATCATGTTTTGAGTAGAGCGACAAAAACTTCTGAGCTTTAAATGCCCATTTTTCAGTTACCGACAATGGCACAAGAGGTGCACTGATACACAGACCCCGAATTTGTTGAATTGAGTGCGAGGCACAAAGAATGATGAGAAAATTTCTCGCCATAGTGAAACAAGATTGGAAATGGTAAAAAGGAAACCAGTTCACAAAGTGAATGAAACGAGGTTGTGGTTATAAGGACTGCCTTCAGGTACCCGATGATAATGA